>CM077660.1:12021736-12236736 GCA_039707465.1 Rhabdophis nuchalis | reverse complement strand
TTGTCCTGCCCCCAGGTGCCTTGGAGAATAGTTTGACTCCCTCTTCTTTGTGGCACCCTCTGAGATATCAGAACACTGCTATCATGTCTCCCCTGGTCCTTCTCTTCATCAAACTAGACATACCCAGCTCCTGCAACCGTTCTTCATATGTTTTAGTCTCCAGCTCCCTAATCATCTTGGTTGCTCTTCTCTGCACTCTTTCCAGAGTCTCCACGTCTTTTCTACATCGTGGCGACCAAACCTGTATGCAGTATTCCAAGTGTGGCCTTACCAAGGCACTATACAGTGGCATTAACACTTCACGTGATCTAGATTCTATCCCTCTGTTTATGCAGCCTAGAACTGTGTTGGCTTTTTTGGCAGCTGCTGCACACTGCTGGCTCATATTTCAATGGTTGTCCACTAAGATTCCTAGATCCCTCTCACAGCTGCTACTATTGAGCAAGGTACCACCTATACTGTACTTGTGCATTTTGTTTTTCTTGCCTATATGTAGAACCTTACTTTTTTCACAATTGAATTTCATTTTATTAGATAGTGCCCAATGTTCAAGTTTGTCTAGATCCTAGATACTAGACTTTTATTATTATTATTATTTTTTATACTTATAAACCGCACCCTCTCCCCACAGGGACTCGGGGCGGTGCACAGGAAGAATAAAAACAATGACTATATACAACATTTCATATTAAAAATAGATTAAACAGCACCTGTGCTAAAATACCTGTTAAAACTAACTAAACTAAAAATCCCCAATAAACCCAAAAACAGAGGAATAACTATCCCAGGCCGGCAAGGCAGAAGAAATGCGTTTTTAGTTTAAGACGGAAGGAGCGGAGGTCCGTGGTGGTCCTAATGTCGGGGGGGGAGGTCGTTCCAGAGGGCTGGGCCCGCCACAGAGAGAGCCCTTCCCCTGGGTGTCGCCTGCTGACAGAGTCTAGTGGACGGCACCTGGAGAAGTCCCTCTCTGTGGGAGCGAATCGGCCGTGAGGATGTATGAGGCAGGATCCGATCCCGCAGACATATCCAGTTCCAGCAACGGTTCTTCGTATGGTTTAGCCTCCTGGTTCCTCAATGCTCCATGGGAAGCAGTGGGGCTGCCCACCCCTGACCCCCACAAATCTTCTAAATTGAGACGGCTTTGCTAGCATCATCTCGCTAATCCCATATACCCCGTGGCATTGCTGAGCGCAGGTCGGTAGGGAGAGCTGAGAGGAGAAACCAGGCATTAAAAAAAAAAAAGCCAACCCTTAGCGATGCAACGTTTGTGCTAGTTTCACCTAATGAAATGCAGATTCCCCCAGAGCTGGTCTGGGATTTGCAATTAAAAATTGATGGGAAATAAAGCTGCACCATCTGATGGGGATTCGCTGGGTAAACAATGCTTAATCCCGTCTGGGACCTTGGCTCTTAATGAAGAGCCATGCAGATGTTTGCTTAAGCTAACGCTTGTCAGGAAGGCTTAATCTGTAAAAAGTTGAAGGATCAAACCGCTTAGTCTGGAGTGAGCAACGGTCTTGATAAAAGGGGAGGCAAATACCCTTGATGCCCACCCCCTCTTAGCTGCCACTAGCAAGTTGGTCTTTGCAGTTCAGTTTCAACGGTTACCCAAATATCTGGGTGGGATGATGGTGATGGGTGATATCATACCACCCCTTTCCTTCTGAAACATAAGTCATGTGGTCTGGCCGAAGCCATTCTTGAGAGCTTCAGTCCTGCGACACTAGAGCAGGTGGTATTCAGACAGTTCTGACAGGTTCTGGAGAACCGATAGCAGAAATTTTGAGTAGTTTGGGGAACCAGCAGATAGGCTGACCCCACTGCCTCCCTGCCTCCCACCTGATCTTCTTTTGTTGCCCTGAACAAAAGAATGAAGCTGGAAAGCAGGTTAGTGGGGTGGGGAGGGAATGGGGATTTTGCAGTATCCTTCCCCTGGAGTGGGGGAGGAAATCGGGATTTTGCAGTATCCTTCCCCTGGAGTGGGGAGGGAATGGGGAGTTTGCAGTATCCTTCCCCTGGAGCGGGGAGGGAATGGAGATTTTGCAGTATCCTTCCCCTGGAGTGTGGAGGGAATGGAGATTTTGCAGTATCCTTCCCCTGGAGTGGGGAGGGAATGGAGATTTTGCAGTATCCTTCCCCTGGAGCAGGGAGGGAATGGAGATTTTGCAGTATCCTTCCCCTGGAGTGGGGAGAGAATGGGGATTTTGCAGTATCCCTCCCCTGGAGTGGGGAGAGAATGGAGATTTTACAGTATCCTTCCCCTGGAGCGGGGAGGGAATGGAGATTTTGCAGTATCCTTCCCCTGGAGCGGGGAGGGAATGGAGATTTTGCAGTATCCCTCCCCTGGAGTGGGGAGGGAATGGAGATTTTGCAGTATCCTTCTCCTGGAGTGGGGAGGGAATGGAAATTTTGCAGTATCCTTCCCCTGGAGTGGGGAGGGAATGGAGATTTTGCAGTATCCTTCCCCTGGAGCAGGGAGGGAATGGAGATTTTGCAGTATCCTTCCCCTGGAGTGGGGAGAGAATGGGGATTTTGCAGTATCCCTCCCCTGGAGTGGGGAGAGAATGGAGATTTTACAGTATCCTTCCCCTGGAGCGGGGAGGGAATGGAGATTTTGCAGTATCCTTCCCCTGGAGCGGGGAGGGAATGGGGATTTTACATTAGGGGGATTTTACAGTATCCTTCCCCTGGAGCGGGGAGGGAATGGAGATTTTGCAGTATCCTTCCCCTGGAGCGGGGAGAGAATGGAGATTTTACATTAGGGGGAGTTTGCAGTATCCTTCCCCTGGAGCGGGGAGGGAATGGGGATTTTACATTAGGGGGATTTTGCAGTATCCTTCCCCTGAAGTGGGAGGGAATGGGGATTTTGCAGTATCCTTCCCCTGGAGTGGGGAGGGAATGGAGATTTTACATTAGGGGGATTTTGCAGTATCCTTCCCCTGCCATGCCCACAAAGCCACACCATGCCCACCAACCACAGAATCGATAGTAAAAAAAAAATTGAATCCCACCCCTGATAGGGATGGGGATTAGAGATAGCTGTGTAGTCAAAATAAAATACTTCCTTTTGGGAACCATTCCTGGCCAGAGGAAGGAGAAGTGATGTCACCAGACCAGCGGATGCTGCCTTGGTTAGGCCATGTGACTGATTGTTTGGGATTTGGGGGGGGAGGGAGTTTCACTTTCAAACAAAAACTATCGTAACGACAAATTCCTTGTGTGTCCAATCATACTTGGCCAATAAAGAATTCTGTTATGTTCTGTTTTACTCTGTTCCGTTCCGTTCCGTTCCATTCCATTCCATTCCATTCCATTCCATTCCATTCCATTCCATTCCATTCCATTCTATTCTATTCTATTCTATTCTATTCTATTCTGCAAGAAGACAACCAAGCTCAGAAAGCATCAAGGACCTCCTCCTCCTCTTCTTCCCTTTCCCCTTTCCCCTCTTCTTCTTCCCTTTCTTCTTATTCCTTCTTCTTTCCTTCCCTCTTCCTCCTCCTCTTCTTCTTCCCCTTCCCCTTCTTCTTCCTCTTCCTCCCCCTCTTCCTCCTCTTCCTCCTCCTTATGAGGTTACTTAGTTGGGTAATTAAATGTCTGCAAGAAAACCACCAAGCTTAGAGAGCTTTGAGGACTCCTTCCTTCATCTCTGAATATTATAAATAAATAAATAATTTAATTTATAACCCGCTCTCTCTCCCCGAAGGGACTCGAGGCGGGGCACAGGGAAATTAAAAATGCATATAAAACTACAGACAATACAATATTAAAAAAGAATTAAACAACCCTGCGCTAAAATCCCATGTAAAACTAAAAACAAACCCCTAAAAACCCCTAAAAACAGTTAAGTTATCCCAAGCCGGCCAAGCAGAAGAAGTGTGTTTTTAATTTTTGACGGAAGGAGCGGAGGTCCGTAGTTGTTCTAATATCGGGGGGAAGGTCGTTCCAGAGGGTCGGGCCCGCCACAGAGAAGGCCCTTCCCCTGGGCGTCGCCCGCTGGCACAGCCTAGTGGACGGCACCCGGAGAAGTCCCTCTCTGTGGGAGCGAATCGGCCGCAGGGATGTATGGGGCAGGATGCGATCCCGCAGATAGCTAGGTCCCGTGCCATGGAGCGCTTTAAAGATGGTAACCAACACCTTGAAGCGCACCCGAAAGACGACAGGCAGCCAATGCAGCTCGCGCAGGAGCGGTGTTACATGGGAAGACCTAGAGGTTCCCATAATTGCCCGCGCGGCTGCATTCTGGACAAGCTGAAGTCTTCGGGTGCACCTCAAGGGGAGCCCCATGTAGAGAGCATTGCAGTAGTCCAGTCGGGATGTCACGAGAGCATGAGTGACTGTGCAAAGGGCGGAATTATCTTCTAGAATTATCTTCCATTAAGAGTTGAATAGCTTTATTTTCTTATTGACTGTGTGTCCTGAAACTCATATTCAGTAAGGAAAGGGAAGGTTCTTGACTTAGAGACCTTCTTATTGTCCTCTAACTGATCCTGACCAGCTCAAGGTTGACCGAGCCTTCCATCCTTCCAATGTTGGTAAAATGAGGACCTAGATTGTTGGGAGCAATATGCATAGAGAGGGCTGCAAAACACAGAGAAGCAGTATATACGTCTAAGTGCTGTTGCTAATCAGACAAAAACCTACTAATATCTTTCCCATTGTATTTCCCCCACCCCAAGTAGAAACAATCAAAATTTCCAGTGAGATTAAAAAAAAAAAACTGAGAATGTCTCCGATATCTTCCCTTTCTGTGAAAAGCGAGAGATGGAGGACAGGGAAAATAATTCTCTTTTCCATCAGCCCAGCGTGAATTGAAAATGCAAGATAATCAGACTGATTCGTTTTCCAATAAATGCAGCCAGGATGACAAACCCGATGCAAATTCAATTTTTGTCTAAAAGAAAAGTCTAATAAGCAAGATCAGTTCAGAGTCAATCTCCGCTAATAGAATTCAAACACGTGCACCCTCCATGCCTACAGGAGTATATGAATGGAGTTATGATTCCGAGGCTCTTGGCAGTTGGGTTTTACATCCCTACCCTCTTTCTCATACTCAAAAAGGGAGCAATGATTCTATTTGAGAATTATCAGAATGTTGACTATCATCTTCAAAGCGCTCCATGGCACAGGACCTAGTTATTTGCGGGATCGTATCCTACCCCATACATCCCTTCGGCCGATTCGCTCGCACAGAGAGGGACTTCTCCTGGTGCCGTCCACTAGGCAATGCCAGCGGGCGACGCCCAGGGGAAGGGCCTTCTCTGTGGCGGGCCCGACCCTCTGGAATGACCTTCCCCCTGACATTAGAACGACCACGGACCTCCGCTCCTTCCGTCAGAAACTCAAAACCCACCTGTTTCATCTAGCCGGCCTGGGCTAATTCCATCCTTCCCGCCTCAGTTTGTAATTTTAAATTATGTGATTAGGTTTTAAGGTTAAGTTTTTTATTTTTATAAATTTGTACAGGGGATTATTTAATTCGATTTTAGTTTATATGTATTGTTGATTGTCATATTTTTAATTTTTACCTGTACACCGCCCCGAGTCCCTTCGGGGAGAGGGGGCGGTCTAGAAATCCAATAAATAATAATAATAATAATAATAATAATAATAATAATAATAATAATAATAATAATAATAATAATAATAATAATAATAATAATAATACTCAAAAAGGGAGCAATGATTCTGTTTGAGAATTATCAGAATATCTCTCCCCTTTCTCTGCTGGCACATGTATTTTTCCTTTAAATGATCTGGAAATATAAAGTGGATTGCAAACTAATTGTAGGAGAGCAGGAAGAGCTGGGGTGGGTGGAGTTAAACGTGTCATTAGCTTAGAATGGGTTTGTTTGTTTTTTACTAAAAAGGAGGCGAAAAATTAAATATGCACATCGAAAAGGAATTATAAATACCATCAACATAAAATGGAGCTCACTCAGAAGCTGAAATACACCAAGTAAATGAGATGAAGAGTGGGAAGTAGAGGAGAAAGGTAAGGGAAGAAAAGAGAGAGAGGAGAGAGGGCAAGGGAGGGGGAAGAAGAGGAGAGAAAGGAGGAGTGGAAAGGGGAGAGAGGAGAAGGAGAGAGGTAAGGGAAGAAGAGAGGGATAGGAGAGAGGGCAAGGGAGGGTGAAGAGGTGGAGAGAAAGGAGGAGTGGAAAGGAGAGAGAGGAGAAGGAGAGAGGAATAGGAAGTAGAGAAAGGAAGGATGACAGAGGGAAGAAAGGAGGTAGGGAGGAGGAGGAGAGAGGGAGGAGGAAGTGATGGATGAAGTCCAAATATGGTGTATGGAGAGCAGAAGAGCCAATAATTGGTTTTTGGGAGTTGTTGGTAAGATGAATTGATGCACACATTTAATAATACAATATGATGTTGGTTATGTATTAGTCTACATGTGATTATATGTTATGAAAATGAAAAAATAAAATAAAAACTTCAATGAAAAAAAAGAATTGTTTGGTGGCTGGCTGAGGAATTCTGGGAGCTGAAGTCCACGAGTCTTAAAGTTGCCAAGTTTGGAGACCTCTGAGCTAACTCATCATTCGTAAGTCACCAAAGTAAGTCCTATGGCCATGTGGGCAACTATCCCCATGACTGATCCAACCAAGATCTGAACCGGGTGCTTTCTGGTTCCTTTCCAGATGTTTTGGACTGTTATACCATCCATTCTTTAGTCGTACTGGCCTGGGCTGGTAGGATTTAGCCCCAAAACAGAGAATGGCTTGCTCTTATATTCAAGGACGTACATTATTCTTGCTATTTTTCTACCAATAAGGAGACGAAGACATCAAAATCCCCGTTATTTCCTGTGGAACTCGGGTTGAAATAATGGATTTATTCGCTATTCACTTCAGGGTCTGCTTGTGTTCTTCCTTCACAGGTCTCAGACGACTGCGACGCCATCTTTGTGAACGGGAAGGAAATGAAAAGCAAAGTGGACGCCATGGTGAACTTCACCTACCAGCATTTCACCACTCAGCTAGAAATCACCGTATGGGTCCCACGCCTCCCATTACAAATTGAGATCTCTGATACCGAACTGAGCCAGATCAAAGGTTGGAGAATTCCCGTCACCTCCAACAAAAGGTATTGGAACCACACCTTGTTATATATTTTTGTTGGGAATCAGTCAATACTCCTTCTGGTGCAATATCCCACCTGTTCTGACCCAGCCGTAGCAAAATGCCAGTTGTGCCCCTTTCTGGATCGTGATGCTTTACGCACGGTCACTCAAGCCCTCGTCATCTCCCGCCTGGACTACTGCAACGCTCTCTACATGGGGCTTCCCTTGAAGTGCACCTGGAGGCTCCAGTTAGTTCAGAATGCGGCCGCACGGGGGATCCTGGGAGCTCCTAGATGCTCCCACGTGACACCTCTCCTGCACGAGCTGCACTGGCTGCCTGTGGCTTTTCGGGTGCGCTTCAAGGTACTAGTAACCACCTTTTTTATTTTTTTATATTTTTTATTAATTTTAAAACACTACAACAAAAACTACATACACCATACAATACAATATTTCACCCTGTGCTATACATGGGAAAGGAAGACTTGGTTCTTCGGATATATCTTCACGATCTCCAAAATCCACGTTCTCTGGGTACAGGTGTTGAAGCATCCAAATTTCCAAGCGCATAGTCCACAAATGGCTCCCAAGTTTTCCAAAAAGTGTCCCTTTTATAAACACCCTTTCTAAATTTAATATCACATGTCATTTTATCATTTAAAGCTAATTTCCACATTTCACAGTACCACTGTTCTATTCTAAAATTCACCTCTAATTTCCAATATCTAGCTATTATAATTCTTCCCATTATAATCATAATTCTAATCAATTCTTTCTAATAATTTGTTAATTCTGATTCCTTAATTAACAACAATAATATAGTTTCTGATCTCAGTATTATTTTTTTCTTCATCATTTCAGATATCGTTTTCTTCAATTGTTGCCAAAACTTTTTGACTTTTCCACATTTATACCACATATGTTCATAAGTCCCCAATTCCATGTTACATCTCCAACATTTATTACTGATTTTTTTATCCATCAACGATAACCTTAATGGAGTCAAATACCATTTCCAGACAACCTTAAAATTATGTTCTTTGATCCTTGTTGATAAAATCCTCATAATTCGACTCTTCCAATTCACATTCCAGTCCATATCTGATATTTTAATATTGAATTCTTCCTCCCAATTCATCTTCATCGTCATTTGTGGTTTTCCATCAAAATTTATAATCTTATATATCTTACTAACGAGTCCCTTTAACCCAATTTCGTCTTTGATAATTTGAGATACTAGGTTTTCAAATTCAGTTTTGTTTCTACTTGTCTTACAATTTCCCCTCCTTTAAAGTAACCACCTTTAAAGCGCTCCATGGCAAGGGACCTGGTTATCTGCAAGACCGCCTCCTGCCACCAAATACCTCCCACCGTCCAGTTCGCTCCCACAGAGAGGGCCTCCTCAGGGTCACATCGCCCAGGCAATGTCGGCTGGCGACCCCCAGGGGGAGAGCCTTCTCTGTGGCGGCTCCTGCCCTCTGGAATGACCTACCCTCTAACCTACGCACGATCATGGACCTGCGCCTCTTCCGTCGGGCCTTGAAGACTTATTTATTTCGTGCGGCCTGGTGTAGTTTTTAAATGGTTTTTAGTAGGGTTTTATTAAGGTTTTAGAACAGGCCAACCATTTAATATATTTTAAAATGTATTTTATGTATTTTATATTTTATACCACTGACGTTTATTGCTGTCTGTACACCGCCCTGAGTCCTGGAAGGGAGTCCCTTTGGGGAGAGGGGGCGGTCTAGAAATTGAATAGATAAATAAATAAAATAAATAGAAGGGTGGTATAAAAATTTAATAAATAAATAAATGAATAAAAACAAGAAACAGACTCCAATCATGAAAACCCTCTCTTTATTTACCTCTTGTGAATGAATGTCATTCACCCACTGAAAAGTCCAGGCAAGAGTCCTTCAAGAGGTTAACTGCAGTAACAGACCTTATCTGTTCTTTGTGGTCCATGAACTCTCAGGCAAAAGGCTGAAAATTAAGTTCTGGCAAGCAGTCTTTGTGGCACAGAACACAATAAGCAAAATCTTCAGAAATACAAACTGTTGTCTCCTACGACCACCACTCCCCTTTCCTTCTATTTATTCCCCAGCCAGGGAGGGGCCATTCAGCATCCACCTGTGCTTTGCTTCCCGACTTGACTCCTTGTCCTCCATTGTTCTCCTCTCCTAACAGCTCTGCACATATGCCCCAGCTGTTCTTCCTCCCTACTTATCTCAGCCTCCAAAGGCTATCTGGTGGCTGGGAAGTTCTAAGTTCTAAGTTTATTATATTTATATACCGCCCTATCTCCCTGACGGGACTCAGGGCGGTGCACAGGGAATAATAAAAACATAGGAAAATACAATAAATATTGAAAATAGATTAAAAGTAAATTAAATTTAGAACCCGTGCTAAAAGTTATCATTAAAAACCCTATTAAAATCACATTTAAGACTATACCAGGCCGGCCGCATGAAATAAGTGCATTTTTAGTGCCCGACGGAAGAGGCGCAGGTCCATGATGGTACGAAGGTCGGGGGGCGGTCGTTTCAGAGGGCAGGGGCTGCCACAGAGAAGGCTCACCCCCTGGGAGTCGCCAGCTGGCATTGTCCGGCAGACAGCACCCTGTGGGAGCGGACAGGTCGAAGGGAGGTATGTTGTAGGAGGCGGTCCCGCAAGTAACCAGGTCCCATGCCATGGAGCGCTTTAAAGGTGGTTACTAACACCTTGAAGCACACCCTGAAGGCCACAGGTAGTCAGTGCAGCTCGCGCAGGAGAGGTGTTATATGGGAGTATTTTGAGGCTCCCAAAATCCCCCGCACGGCCGCATTCTGGACTAGCTGGAGCCTCCGAGTGCACCTCAAGGGGAGCCCCATGTAGAGAGCATTACAGTAGTCCAGGTGGGTGATGATGAGGGCTTGAGTGATTGTGCATAGGGCACCACGATCTACAAAGGGGCGCAACTGGCGTATCAAGTGAACCTGATAAAAGGCCCCCCTGGCCACAGCTGTCAAATGGTCATCCAAAGACAGTCGAGAATCCAGGAGGATACCCAAGTTGCGGGCCCTTTCCGCGGGAGCTAATGACTCGCCCCCGATAGCCAGAAATGGAACCAACTGGCTATATCGTGGTGTCGGAAACCACAGCCACTCGGTCTTGGACGGGTTGAGCCAAAGCCTGTTCCTTCCCATCCAGACTCGCACGGCCTCCAAGCACTGGGACATCACTTCGACAGCATCGTCGGGGTGGTCAGGGGTAGAGATGTACAGCTGGGTGTCATCAGCGTACTGGTGGAACTCTACCCCAAAACCATGGATGATCTTGCCCAGCGGCTTCATATAGATGTTGAATAGGAGGGGTGAGAGGACCGACCCCTGTGGCACCCCACACATGAGGGGCCTCGAGGTCGACCTCTGCCCTCCTGCCAACACAAATTGCAACCGGTCGGAGAGGTAGGAGGAGAACCACTGCAAAACAGTGCCTCCCAACCCCAGCCCCTCCAGCTAGTGCAATAGGATACCATGGTCGATATTATCAAAAGCCGCTGAGAGATCTAATAGGACCAGGATAAAGGAACAACCTCTATCCCGAGCCGTCCAGAGATCATCTACCAACGCGACCAATGCCGTCTCCGTGCTGTCCCCAGGCCGGAAGCCGGACTGGCGCGGGTCTAGATAGACAGTTTCCTCCAGGTGCTGGGGAAGCTGTTGTGCCACCACACTCTCAACAACCTTCGCAAGAAAGCGAAGGTTGGAGACCGGACGATAGTTAGTTAACACAGCTGGGTCCAGGGAGGGCTTCTTGAGGAGGGGTCTCACCACCGCCTCTTTCAAGACGGTCGGTAAGATCCCCTCACTCAGCGAAGCGTTGACAATTTCCTGGAGCCAGCCTCGTGTAACCTCCCGGGAGGCCAGTACTAGCCAGGAAGGACACAGGTCCAATAAACATGTGGTGGCATTCAGCTGTCCCAGCACCCTGTCCATGTCATCAGGAGAAACAGGATCAAACTCTTCACAAACAGTCTCAAGACCTGTCTCCGTCATCTCGCCTGGACCAACCCAATCGGAGGCCAACTCGTCCCGGATCTGAACGATTTTATCCTGCAGATAACATCCAAATTCCTCTGCACGACCCTGGAAAAGAGCTTCCCGCGGCCTCTGGTGAAGGAGGGAGCGGGTCACTCTAAACAGGGCGGCAGGGCGGTTATCTGCGGACGCGATGAGAGTGGAGAGATAATTTCGTTTCGCCGCTCTTATCGCCACAAGGTAGGTCCGCAAATGCGACCTTACCTGTGTTCGGTCAGATTCGGAGCGAGTGGACCTCCAGATGCTCTCTAGGCATCTCTTTCGGCGCTTCATTGCCCTCAGCTCCTCTGAGAACCAAGGAGCCAAGGCAGATCAGCGCCGAGTGAGAGACCGCAAGGGCACGACCTGGTCCAAGGCCCCCGTGGCCGCACTATTCCAGGCAGCCACTAGGTCCTCCGTCAAGTCATGGGTCAGGGTCTCAGGTATTGGCCCAAGCTCCGTCTGGAACCTCCCTGGGTCCATCAGGCACCTGGGGCGGAACCATCTCGGTATTTCTGGTTCCGCCTCCCCGTGATGGGCTGTTGGAAAGTCAAGCCGAAGGAGAGAGTGATCTGTCCATGACAGGGGTGAGATGACTAGTTCCCCTAATCCAAGATCACTCGTCCACTGGCCGGAGACGAAAACTAGGTCCAGTGTGTGTCCCCCGGTGTAAGTGGGGCCGTGAATTAATTGGGTCAGGTCCATGGCCGTCATGGAGGCCATGAACTCCCGGGCCATCTCACATGTTTCGCCTACCGATGAAATCCCCCATGACTAGCAGCTTGGGGGTATCAACTGCCACCTCAGCTATCACATCGAGAAGCTTGGGCAAGGCTGCTGAGACGTAGCGGGGAGCCAGGTACACAATCAGCAAGCCCAGCTGCCTCCCATGGCCCCACTTCACACATAAGGACTCACAACTGGCTGGCTGTGGCACAGCGGTCTCCCTCGGATCTAGGCCCTCCTTTATGATAACCGCCACCCCCCCCACCCCGACCCTGGGCCCGTGGCTGATGGAATGCTCGGTAACCTGGTGGGCACATTTCAACAAGGGGCACTTGAGGGAAATATTGGATGGCCCTGGCTCTATGTCTATGTCTGACGCAATGCATCCATCAGAGCCTTCTCCAGACTCCAGAACTGGCTGATATTCCTCCCCAACCTCCTCATTGTCTGAATCCTTTGCCAGCTTTGCTGGCAGCTGGCAGGCCATAACTCCACCAAACCAGTTGCCTTGGAGAAGTTTCGGAGTTCTGCCTGTTAAGGGTTGTCTTCTCTTCTGCCTGTTAATCCTCAACCTCTTGTAGATGGAAGTGTTATCAGTTGAGACAAGGAATTTGGCAACCCAGTGGTGAATATTTCACACACTGAACTGGCTTCGTTTAATTGGAAAATGAAAAGAAAAAGAGAGAAATGGATTCTTGTTTTAATCTCCTACTTAAATTCTTACCAAAGCATTGGCTGGCCTGAATTCAGATACAGAATAGAATAGAACCGAAATCTTTATTGGCCAAGTGTGATTGGACATCCAAGGAATTTGTCTTTGCTTGGAAGAGTTTAATAAATTCTTGCATTAAGGGCCCAACAAGGACATTCATATCGACTCAAAGTCGATGGCAATGGAAAGAACTATTTATTCACTACATCACTTGAATCAACTAAGGATAAAGATAGTTGACGTGGTGGGGTGTACCAACCTCTGATCAAACCTGGTTTAAAGAAGTGGGCTTAATGTACTACAGACGGTCTTCTTCCAACAAATCTTAAGGAATTCTTTTGCTAATCTCCAAGAGTCTAGAGCAGAGGTCCCCAAACTTGGCAACTTTAAGACCTGTGGACTTCAACTTCCAGAATTCTCCAGCCAATGGCTGGAGAATTCTGGGAGTTGAAGTCCACAGGTCTTAAAGTTGCTAAGTTTGGGAACCTTTGGTCTAGAGCCAGCAAGATATAGATTAGGTATCTTTGTTGGTTTCTGATTATTCCTGATCTTTTCTCCCTTGAATATATTTCACGCCTTTGAATTCCTTACCGCGGACAAATTTTTATCAGCGGAAGCATGCAAACGACCCTTTTATAGAAATTTTAAATGTAATTCCATCAAGAATATTTATCCAGGATGCTTCTGCGCATTGAGAAAACAGCCCACCCAAAGGATGTCAAAACAAACATCTCCATATTTGGGTTTTTCCCCCCCCAAGAAATTGTTGGAAATGATTGCCTTTTTTTAATGGCCGTATTTCACAACTCGGGGAATTGCATTTTAAGCTGTAGCGATGCTGCGTATTTGTGCGTGCAAAAATTGTAAAATAAATTGAAAGCCGCGAAAAAAAGTTAACATCCCGTTTTAGGCCGGGACTGTATAATACATCGGGAAATAATTTTGAAATAGGAACAGCCGATTTGGATGCTGGAAATCTTGTTGCACTTCAGGCATATTGTTCTGACCTCGGCTTCCCCAAAAAGCACGAGGCAGATTCCTGGTCCCGACAAAATCCCTTTTACTAAACGAATGTGAATTCCGCTCATCCACATTCGGCAAAGGCCTGGCAAACAGTCTTTCAAAGGTGAAGTTATGACCACAGACCTTATCTATCTTGGAAAGCTGCCATGTCGATATTTTCCAAAGGAGGCGCTGTGCAAGGAAAGGCTGGGCACAGAGTCTCCGAGATTCACGGACAGATCCTCACACTCCTGAGATGAATGAATGAACGAACGAACAAATGAATGAACTGTTTCCTGCAAAAGCCCACTCTCCCTTTGCTCCTCTTTTACTTCCTATGGGAGGGGCCATTCACCGTCCACCTGTGGCTTTACTTCCAAGTCAGCCCTGATTTCTTCGCTCTTCTTGTCTTCTGGCCGCTCTGCGCATACGCACACTGGGAACAGGCTCCAGCTGTTCCTCTGCCTCACGGCTGTCTAACACTGAAGGCAACTGAGAACTGCCAGACAGCCTTGGCCCCATCTCTGCCTCTGACGCAGAGCCCTTGTACGAACCTTCCCCAGCCTCCAGGACTGGCCCAGGTTCCTCCCCAACCCTCCTCACTGTCTGACTCAGCTGCCACTGTCCGCTGGCAGGCCACAACACCTATTTCCTAATTTTCTTCATCTTTGCCAGATTAGATCTCCCCTCCCCCATCTTCTAATGTAGTCTCTTCTGACTACAGTCTGTTCCCCCAATGGTAAGGTCACATATTTGTAATTTGGCTAAGCGGGACACCATTGAGCGGGGTGGGGGGCGGCCAGGCCGAAGCACCAAAGGGCCTCCAGCGAGGCCCCGCAGCCACCACTTCCCCTGTCCGCCACCCCTGCCGGCGGCTACCGGGCCTCGCTGGAGTCAATTCCAAAAGCGCGTTCAGTGCTCGGAGGACCTGAGGCCTCTTGGGAAATGCAGTTCCCTACAACAAATCGGGACTTTTTAACAACGGCACGGGACACGGGACAAATTCTTGAAAAGCGGGACTGTCCTGCCAAAAGCGGGACGTCTGGTCACCTTACCCAATGGGGAGACTTTACACACAGCGGTTTATCCTTTCAGAATTAGAACCCGGGTCCATCTGCGTGCAGAAGTCATTTTGCGTCCCGCTTCTTCCCCACTGCGAGGAGAAATCATCAAATTGGACGCCAGCCTTCCATGCAAGCCGTTGAAGGCAGTCGAGCGCGTTCGGTTGAGGCTGGCAAAAATTGAATAGAGGGAAAATATACCCTTCGGCGAACGACAAAGCCTCATCACGTCAGATGGCCCGTCTGCCGCGTTGTTTCAAGTTTGCATCTGCAGATGTTTGACCGCCCCGTTTGTGGCGAGAGAACCAAGACAGGAATAAACCCAGCCTGGCCCGTACAATTCGGCTGCCAAGCGTTCTAACTTTCAACGCGATGCCGCCTTTTCAAAATTTTACCCCCCGAGAGGCGTCTGGTTCGCATCGACCGAGCCAGCTGAAAACTTGCTAGGCTGTTTGCAAGCCGGTAAACTGTTCCCACCAACCGCTCTTTCGATTAATGCCAAGCCACGGGGCACGTCTTTTCGCCAAGTTTGGGGTTTTGTTGTCGTTCAGGCAAAAAGCAGAGATGGGAAAGAGCTGTGTGGAAATGACAGCTAAATGTGGTTTGCCAGCTTGCTCCCTCTCTGTCTGTCGCTCGCTTTTTAAGAGTCTGTCTCCTGCAAAAGTTTGTTTTTGTCAGTTCCAAACGATTCAACTAAATGGATTTCAGAGACCGAGGTCTTCAAAACAGACCAGCACCAGTCCAGAACTTAAACTCCTGGGGCTCCAGATAGTGCAGCTTCAATAGAAATATAAACAAGCATCCCCTGTATTCCGTTTTAATGTTTCGAGAATGCACATCAAGAAAGATTTCGGCAATCAAGAGGCTTGGAGAAGTGAGATTAGGGCCAAGAGAAGCATTGTGGAAACTCAATAAGTTCAACTTTGCCCAAAAATAACTTGGGAGGTAGGAAAACTCTCTTCCTAACTAGCCATTCTTGGCCACGCGTTGCTGTGGCCCAGTCTGGTTAAATGGCCAACCAATCTGTGTGTAGATCTACACCTGCACACACAAACACGTACACACAACCACCGTATAACCCCCTACCTACCTACCTACTCCCTCTCTCCCTCTACCTACCTACCTACCTACCTACCTACCTACCTACCTACCTACCTACTCTATTTCTCCCTCTCTCTCTATATCCCTCTACCTACCTACCTACCTACCTACCTACCTACCTATCTACCTACTGTATTTCTCCCTCCCACTCTCTATCCATCTACCTACCTACCTACTGTATTTCTCCCTCTCCATCTCTGTCCCTCTACCCACCTAACTACCTACTGTATGTCTCCCTCTCTCTATCCACCTACCTACCTACCTACCTACTCTATTTCTCCCTCTCTCTATATATCCCTCTACCTACCTACCTACCTACCTACCTACCTACCTACCTACCTACCTACCTACCTACTCTATTTCTCCCTCTCTCTATATATCCCTCTACCTACCTACCTACCTACCTACCTACCTACTATATACCTACCTACCTACCTACCTACCTATATATATACACATACATACATACATACATACATACATACATACATACATACATACATACATATATCATTGGTGCCGTACTTGAAAGGAACGTGTGAAAATTTGGAAGCGATCCGTGCAGTACTTTCGGATATTAGCGGTTTTGAACAAACTCTTGTTACATTTTTATTTACATATTATCCCAGATTGCAGCAAATGGGTTGGAATCATAGAATGTCAGGGTGAAACGGGTCTTGGAGAACATCTAGTATAGGATCTATGGAGATTCTCAATCATCCAGATCATGATTGTCCCAAAGGTCTAGGAGATGGCCAGGCTGAACCTGAGGGAGGGGTCAAACATGTCATAAGTCACGAGTCCCTGTGCACCTGCAAGAGAACTGAATCCAGACCATCTTGAATGCCTCTCTTATCTCCCACTCATTTCCCTTGACCGTTAGTTGGTCAGATTCTTGTAGAGCGCTTAAGTTTGCAATACATCTTTATGCTGATTTAACTGCCTGAATCTCCTGATTTCCCTGGCATTTGACCTTAAAGGCAACTGGGCTTTCTTGGTTTGTTGGCGTGCTCCTTGGTCACTCCTGCTCCTCCTTAACTGCCATTTGTTGGGATGACCTTGGTTCCTATAGGAGAGCTCTTTATTGTGTCTGTGAGATGTTTTAGTTATTTCCCTGCCTTCCCCTCTTGGTATGTGGCAACTATGGAGCAGCGAAAGATGGCTTCAGTCAGGTTCGATTCAGAGTTGACACCAAGACGTTGCATTCTGCGATCCATATAGTCCTTCCCAACTCCATTTTCTATGTTTCACACCATCGGTTGCAACTTGCACAGACTACGGGACATGAATCACAACAATTGCACACCAAGAGAGCCAACGTGAGGTCTAAAGCAAGCCATCCATGCCTCTGTGCCTTTCCCAAGGTTCGTCTGCACTGAAATGATCCAGCTACATGCAAGTTGATCCAGCTACATGCAAGTTGATCGATGTAGAAAAGATGTGGAGACTCTAGAAAGAGTGCAGAGAAGAGGAACAAAGAGGATGAGGGGACTGGAGACTAAAACATATGAAGAATGGTTGCAGGAACTGGGTATGTCTAGTTTAATGAAAAGAAGGACCAGGGGAGACAGGATAGCAGCCTTCCAATATCTCAGGGGTTGCCACAAAGAAGAGGGAGTCAAGCTATTCTCCAAAGCACCTGAGGGCAAAACAAGAAGCAATGGGTGGAAACTAATCAAGGAGAGAAGCAACTTAGAACTGAGGAGAAATTTCCTGACAGTGAGAACAATTAATCGGTGGAACAGAAGTTGCCTCCAGAAGTTGTGAATGCTCCAACACTGGAAGTCTTTAAGAAGATGTTGGATAGCCATTTGTCTGAAGTAGTATAGGGCTTCCTACCTAGGCAGGGAGTTGGACTAGATGACCTCCAAGGTCCCTTCCAACTCTGCTATTGTATTGTATTGTCTCCAATTTTCTCACGGGGCTAACTTGCTTTTCTTGAACCATGGAAACGCATTAATCTGCAGTAAGGAAATCAAGATCAGGGTTCCTTATCTTCAAAGAGATTGCGGAAAGCCACCAAGCATAAGATGGTTCCCCGTATTATACCAGTCTCTTATGTTCTGACCCAGGCGTCCTTAAATCGCAAGAAGCAGAGTCTTGGTCCCGGCAAAATCCCTTTTGTTTACCCGACTGTGAATTCCTTTCATTCACAGTCAGCAAGGCTTAGCAAACTGTCTTTCTGAGGAATGTTTATCCACACGCACCTTATCTCGCTCGGAGCGCTGCCAGATAACTAGTTTCTAAATGCAGGGCAAGGCAACCTTTGGCACAAAGTCTCTTATAGTCACAAACAGAACTTTCTACTCTTGAAATGACCGAATGAATGAATTGTTTCCTGCAAAAGTCCCCCTGCCCATTCGCTCCTTTTTTGTTTCCTAGGGGGTGAGTCAATCAACTCCAAGGTGTGGCTTTACTCTTAAGTTGACCCTGATTTCTTAGCTGTTCTTGTCTTTTGGCAGCTCTGCGCATGCGCACACTGGGAACAGGCTCTAGTTGTTCCTCTGCCTCACTGATGTCTAGCTCCCTCTCTGCCTATGGCGCAGAGCTCTCGCTGAACTTTCCTCAGCCCCCAGGATTGGCCCATGTTCCTCCCCAACTTCCTCTCGGTCCATCTCTGCTGCCACTTCCACTGTCTGCTGATGGGCCACAACACCTTAAGAGAGGAGGGATCTGAAGAGAGGAAAGAAACGTGGAATTGAGATAATATAGCACTCCCCATAACAAGAATAGTTTTCCAGATGGAAATTCGGCTAGGTATCTGCTCAGAATTAATGTACTACGGTGCACATCGAATAGAAAAGCCAGCTTCTGAACTGGAGCGCTCCCTGATCACCTCAAATGGAAGGAATAAATTTAGATTAAAGTCAAGTCAGAGTTGGGAGTGAGGCAGGCAAAGACAGATGGCCCGAAGAAGGACATTTATTTTGATTCATTACCTGGCTAGAAAATAATTATTCCCTCGTTAAAGTTCCTGCATCACCTTTGCAGGCCAAAAGCCGAGAAGACAGAAGGAACTTTTCGCTCTTGATCACAGCTGGCTAAAGAGCCAGTTTTACACTCTTCGAATTTGGATAATGCTCTATTATTATTATTTTTTTCAATCAATGCAAGCTTGCTCTTCTCTGTGTTGGAAGAAACGTCCATCTGGGTTAAGCTCCAAGTGGGGAGAAGGATACTGGAAACATGGAGGCTGCTTGGAAAGACGGTCTCATGGTGGACAGGCTTGAGGTCCTGGGCAAAAAAAGCACATGGAATGGAGAGAGGGATATATTTCTCTGTTCTCTTGGACACTGCCTTAGAGTTTCCTGTACAATTGAATTGAATTTGAATTTATTGGACTTCTAGACTGCCCCTCTCCCCGGAGGGACTCGGGGCGGTGTACAGGTAAAAATTAAAACCATTACAATAAATAATACATAAAACTAAAATCGAATTAAATAGACCCCTGTACAAATTTATAAAAATTAAAAACTTAACCCTAAAACCAAATCAGAAAATTTAAAAATGCAGACTGAGGTGGGAAAGCTGGAATTAGGCCAGACCGGCCAGATGAAACAGGTGGGTTTTGAGTTTCTGACGGAAGGAGCGGAGATCCGTGGTCGTTCTAATGTCAGGGGGAAGGTCATTCCAGAGGGTCGGGCCCGCCACAGAGAAGGCCCTTCCCCTGGGCATCGCCCGCTGGCACAGCCTGGTGGACGGCACCCGGAGAAGTCCCTCTCTGTGTGAGCGAATCGGCCGAAGGGATGTATGGGGCAGGATACGATCCCGCAAATAACTAGGTCCTGTGCCATGGAGCGCTTTGAAGATGAGAAATATATCCCATTGGTTGTCAGACTCCCAGGGGGCGGGTGGTGGTGGTCTTAGCTAACTTGGTTAGGCTATTGGTTAGGCTATTTCCACAGCCTTCTTTTTGACTCGTGCAGTATAAAGTCAATGGGAACAGTTGGGTTTGCTTAACAACGTCATGGTTCACTTAACAACTGCTTAACAGTGGACAAAAACAGCCATCAAAACAGGCTATGACTCATTGAACAACTGCCTTGCTTAGTGTTGTGGCCCAGCCGGCTCCGGATGAGCTGCTGATGGATTCCTCTAGTGAGGAGTCCTATGAATCGGCTCTAGAGGAGGAAACCCAGTTTGTCCCGGATGTCAGGCTAAGGAGTGAGAGGAGGCAATTAGCAGAACGACGATCAGCTGCCCAATTGCCTGGCCCCTCCCAAGAGGCTTTAAAAGAAATCCTCGGTGCATATGAGGTTTTGCAGGAAACAACAGAGAGGTTTACAGAGTCAGAGAGTCGGAGAGTTTGTATCGTGTTATCTTCTAGTCAAGGGTAGTTCAGGCAAGCTGCCAAGTAGCAGTCAGTCTAGTCCTTTGTCTTGTGTCGGGAGGGAGTCAGAACACTTAGCAATGGAAATGTTGGTCTCCATTGGGGTCGTAAGCCGAGGACTATCTGTCTGGGTGGGTGGGTGGGGGAAACAGGCTGTTCTTCAGCGCAACTGATGCCTTTCTCACGATGTGCGTGTCTGCTTTGACAGGCCCACCCGTGACAGCGACGAGGAAGAGGATGACGAGAAGAAGGGCAAAGGTTGCACCCTCCAGTACCAGCATGCGATGGTGCGTGTCCTGACCCAGTTTGTGGCCGAATCATCCGACCCTGGAGGACAGCTGACCTACATGCTCAGCTCTGAATGGCAGTTTGACATCACAGACCTGGTGGCTGACTTCATGAAGGTGGAAGAGTCCAAAGTAGCCAAACTACAAGGGGGGCGAGTTTTGATCGGACGTGAGCAAGGGATTACGACGGTTCAGGTACGATGCAAAACCCAACCTTGATAGAACATGGACCGCACCTTACTGAACATTGAAGGGAGCTTCAAAGGGTGAATCAAACCGGGGGGGGGGGGGGGGCATGAAGACCCATTAGCTGAGCTGTGATATTGTAGAAACCGCTAACAAGTTTGTCCAGCAGGGAGATAAATAGTTGTCTGTCACACCTACTCATCTCTTCCCCCTGCCTTTTATCCCCAGAGTTAAGGTGGGCTTCGCTAGCAATGGTGGCTCTTCTGTCCCAGGGACCGGCCCATTGATTTCCACTGTTCTCCTCTCCTCTGCCTTCTGTGCATCTGCGCATCAGGCACTGGACCCAGCTGTTCCTCCTCTTCCTCATCAGCCACCTCCAGACCTGGGGGCTGTTGACTCTCCACCTGAGGGCTGACAGACAGCACAGGCTCCGCCACTGTCTTGCTCTCTCCCTGCCAGCTCCATTCCCTCTTCCCCCTCCCAGCTCTCAGGTTGCCCTGATGCTGGCCCTGAGTCCTACACCTCCTCCTCCGATTCGGCTGCTGGAGGGCCAACAGGCCACAACAGGAAGATAAGTTGGGTATTCAAGAAAAAGTTGAGAAGTGCTGGGTCCTCTCGGAGAAGGGCGGGATATAAATTGTATAAAATAAAATAAATAAATAAACTTTCAAAAGTTCTAAGGAGGCCTCCAAACCCTACTTTCTTGCTCGGGAGCCAGTTCTGCTGAACTCAAGGAGACTTCCATGTCAGGATGGTAGATTAACACTGACTTTTCTGTAAGCTAAACCTGTGATAGGTTTGGGGCAGCATTGTAACACGTGGGAGAGTTTGAAATTTTGCAATGGCCACTTTACTTGGGAGGAGAACAATCTGCTCCTTTCTCTATGGACTAGCCAATTGATGGCTCCCAAAATCCCAATTCTTGCTTAAAAACCAGCCCAACTCTCTTAGGTTGAGCGACGTGAGTTTTCACATTCTTTTCCTGCATTTGCATTTGAAGGTCCTTTCTCCTCTGTCCGATTCCATCCTGGCGGAGAAGACCGTGATCGTGCTGGAGGACAGAGTGACCATCACGGACCTCGGAGTACAACTGGTGGGGGGCCTGTCCTTGTCTCTGCAGACCAATAAAGGGAACAAGAGATTGATGGTGGCCACAGCCTCCGCTTCGGATATTCTTCACGCCGCTAAACAGGTAGGAAGGATTTCGGGATCGTCACCATCCGTAGGAAAGATAGGGGGATGTTCCTCCATTTCTCTGAAAATGAGATTGTAAGACGAACGTCTGAAGTGACCAGGTGTGTTAATGCAAAGGACAAACTTGTACATCATTGAGCTCAATGTGGATATGGAACTAATAATAATAATAATAATAAAGTTGCATTTATTGACCGCACCCTCTCCCCACAGGGACTCGGGGCGGTGCACAGGGAAATTAAAAAACGAAAAATATACAAAATACATACAAATTAAAACGAACTGGATTCTGTCTGTCTGTCTATCATCTACCTCTATATTATCTTGTCTGTCTGTCTCTCTCTCTGTTTCTCTCTCTCTGTTTCTCTGTTTCTCTCTCTCTTTCAGTGTTAATTGATTGATTTTAACCCTTTTTCTAATCTAAATTTTAGCACAGACCTTAATTTAATTTATTTTTAACTGTTTTGTACTGTATTGTTTTATATTTTTATATTTCTGTGCACCACCCTGAGTCCCCTAGGGCAGGGGTCCCTAACCTTTTTTGCACCAGGGACCGGTTTCATTTTAAAGAAAATTCCGCGGACCGGCCGGCGTAGAGGGGGAGCGGGGGGGAGGGGGAACAGGCGGCGCATGGGCACGCGGGGGTGGGTGGGTTGGCTCACTCGCCCCTCTAGGGCCCCCAATGGTGTGAGCGGCCGCACCTGCGCTCTCCCACCCCCGGTGCGCGCTCTGCCCAGGGGGCTGCCCCGTCCTCCCTCCTCCTCCTCTCTGGCCTTGCGGCCCGGTTCCTATCAAGCCACGGACCGGCACCGGTCCGTGGACCGGGGGTTGGGGACCCCTGCCCTAGGGGAGATAGGGCGGTATATAAATTTGATAAATAAATAAATAAATAAATCTATCTACAGTATCATCTCCATCATATCTATCTATCTACCCATCCATCCATCATCAATCAGTCTGCCTGTCTATCTGTTTATCTAGTATCTCTGCCTGCTTGCCTGCTTGCCTGCTTGCCTGCTTGCCTGCCTGCCTGCCTGCCTGCCTGCCTGCCTGCCTGCCTGCCTGCCTGCCTGCCTGCCTGCCTGCCTGCCTGCCTGCCTATCTATCTATCTATCTATCTATCTATCTATCTATCTATCTATCTATCTATCTATCTATCTATCTATCTATCATCTATCTACATTTCTATCTATCTATCTATCTATCTATCTATCTATCTATCTATCTATCTATCTATCTATCTATCTATCTACCTACATTTCTATCTATCTACATTTCTATCTATCTATCTATCTATCTATCTATCTATCTATCTATCTATCTATCTATCTATCTATCTATCTATCTATCTATCTATCTATCTATCTATCTATCATCTATCTACTATCTATTTCTAAACCACCCATCTCAAAACATTGAAATAGAAAATAGTATCAAAAAAAGTGTACCATCTAGATCTTCTCAACCAATTTTTTGCAAACTTGCTTTCTAGATCTACAGCTCTGATTAACAAACAAGCGAGGAGATCATTCAGAGTAGCAGGGAAACCATCTCAAGTATTGGGCTGCGGGGAAAAAAATGTGCTAAGCCTTTCCCCTTCCAGCCTAATGACAAAATCCGATCATAAAGAAGAGTGAGAACTACAAGAATATAGATTTTTGGTATATTCAAGTGGGCTGATTGGAAAACTGGAAAGAAGCCAGGATGATCAATGGGAAAATGTTTTTTTTTCCAGATAATTGCCTTTAAAAAATAAAAAATCAAGGGAGGAACCAAAGGTATATTACTTCAAAGAACTAGGCATTCTTTGGAAAAACAACATTTGGACAGGTAATTTCAGGCAAAGAGGTCAGATTGATTTCAGGATGCCTCGTTTATTAAAGTGGTTGGGATGCAAATCAACGGATAGCTTAGAGGCAAAATGCAGCCGGCGACATGCAGATGGAAAGATTATGTTCAAATGGAGCATTCATTCTTTTTAAAAGCCACTTGTGTGCAAAGCAATTTCCAGTTGGTTGTTTTAAAAACAAACTGGCGTAGCATACTCTTCGGGATCACTGTCTTATCCACTTCAGCATCTGTGTACTGTATTTTTTAATTATTATTATGCCACGTAATCGAAAGGGTGTTTTTTTTAATTAAAAAAATGGTATACCTTTTCTGCAAGAATTCTGCTCCGTTATCGGCAGAATCTCCCTTCCCAAAGTGAATGAAAATAAAAGCGTTGGGAACCCTGAAACATGTTCTCTGCAATGCTGTGGAGAGAACTACATCGACTGTCAGCTTTTTTAACAAAAAATTTATTTTTATTATAAACTAAGAACAAGAAAAGGAAAATGGAAAAAGGACGTTAACAAGACAAAAACGACATAAAAACGACTTCCGGTATCCGGCTCCAGCGGAGACGGGCGAGCCCAGGGCTCGCTCGCCGCTTTGTTGCCTTTTCTGCCCCCCCACGGGGGCGAAACTCTCCGGTTACCGGAGGTTTCCCGTAGGGTCGGCTCAGAGGGAGCGGCCTCGTCACGGCGGTGGGGAGGGCGCTCCTCTCTGCGACCTAGGTGGAGAGGAACATGCTAGCGGGGGTTTTTTCCTTCTCCAAAGGTTGTCGGTGCCATCTGCTTTAATGGAGAGGGCTGAACGGAGAGATCGGGCGGATCGCCGAGGCTTCAGCTGCGAGGGGGAGTGAGTTTAAAAGAACACCTTTTTTTTTCCTTGCTGCCAGCCAGGCTGAACGGACTGGGAGGGGGGTGTTTATTTCTAAAAAAAAAAAACTCGGATTCAAGCGGCACGTTAAAATGGCTTCTCTGCAAAGAGAAAGTGGAAACTTTCACTCCGGACTGTCTTTAACAAGGGAAAGTGGAATGCGATTCTTTGCAACATTGTTTCTAGGTCTGGCTGGTTTTAAAAAAAAATCTTATTTTGTTACTCTCTCCCTCTGGCTTTGAGATGGGCGGTGGAAGCGGCTTTTCTTTGTCCCTGCCTGACTATTTTAACTAAGGAAATTTCCAGCGTCTCTTTGAAAGCAGGACTCCCTCTGGATTTTTGAAAAAAAAATTCTTTTGATGGATTTGTGACTTCTTCTCTGGAATACCTTCGTTATTACTATTTGCTGACCTGGGAAACTGTGTCTCTTTTGGTTTCTGAATTGTTTGCAACTTCACAGCCCTGAACTGAACTGAGCTCCTGGTTTGCCCCACCAGCCCCACCCGGAAAACGCCATCTTGGTGGCAGTGACTCTAACTTTTAACCATGGCACAAGAAGCAGCACTTGTAAATCTGGAACAAAGAATGGCTTCTCTTGAAACCTCTATGCTAACTTTGATATCAGAAATAAAGGCCCAGAGGGCTGAAAATATTATCTTCAAGAAGGAGTTGTTGGATACAAGAAGACAAGTGCTGGATAACACACAGAAGAATAAAGAACTGGAAGGGGGGTTGGAGGGGGCTAAGGGGGAAATTAAAAATGTTACTAATGAGGTTGTGGAAATATATGGGCATGTGTCTAGGATGGATATGGAAAGAATGACATACTTTTTGAGATTTCAAAATGTTTCTGAGGAATCTGGTGAATGCCTCCCTGGTCTTATGAGCACAATTTTAGCAGACTATTTACAAAAACCTAAGGATGAGATCAGGGGGGACATTGACCTAGCCTACAGAATTAATTCAGCATATGCCAGGATAAATGAAGTGCCTAGAGAGATACATGTGAAATTTGTTAGAAGGTCAACCAGAGAGGAAATCCTGAAAGCGCAGAGAGAGGAACCTTTAACTTATCAACGAAAAACGGTCACTATCTTGAAGCAGATCCCTAGAAAAATTAGAGATTCAAGAAAGAAATTTTCTTTCTTGTCTAAAACCTTGTTTGATCACGGGATTTGGTTCAAGTGGATGACGCCTGAAGGGATGCTGGTGTTCTGGGAAGGAGGAAGAGTGAGGATTAAAACACTTGCTGAGGCGGAAGCCTTTTTTAAAAAACATTCCTCTGTCCTGGGGGAAGATCCAGGGGGGATGGAGGGGGCCACGGCCCCGCCCACGGGGGGCCAGGGAGGAGAGAAAGAAGATACAATAGCCAAAAGACTTAGATCAAAAAAATAACTTTGCCTTGATTTTTCTTGAACAACTTTGCATAATATTTCTATCTGGACTTTTTGTAAATGTCTGACAGCATGGAACGGAGAATTTTGGTAAATGTACTTGCTTTCATCTTGTAGTGGTATGGAAAATGTTTTCTATGATAACTTTTTTATTGTGTATTTTGAGGTCTCGGAAGGTCCGACGACTCTAACGTGAATGCTCTCAAAATTTCTTTGTAACCATTACCCTATCCTGTTAAAAAATGTAAAACCAATAAAACTTTTTCAATAAAAAAAAAAAAAAAAAACAAGACAAAAACGACATAAATAAAAGCCTGGGAGTGACTCACCCCCAATATGTGTACAGTTACAAAGTAACAAAGTACAAAGTCAGATTCTACATTTAGGCAACAATAACCAAATGCACAGGTATAGTATAGGTGGTACCTGGCTCAACAGTAGTAATTGTGGGAGGGATCTTGGAGTCCTAGTGGGCAACCATTGAAATATTAGCCAGCCGTGTGCAGCAGCTACCAAAAAAGCCAACCCAGTTCTAGGCTGCATCAAGCCTCTTTATAAATCTATAGTGAGGCCCCATCTGGAGTATTGTGTACAGTTCTGGTCACCATACCTTCAGAAGGAGATTATGGAAATGGAAAAGGTGCAGAGGAGGGCAACCAGAATGATTAGGGGGCTGGAACACCTTCCTTACCATCTGAGGCTGCAACGGCTGGGCCTCTTCACTCTAGAACGAAGGCGCCTGAGAGGTGACCTGATTGAAGTCTATCAAATCATGCACGGTGTGGACAAAGTAGAAAAGGAAAAACTGTTTTCCCTATCGCACAACACTAGAACTAGGGGGCACTCCATGAAACCTTTGGAAGCTAGACCTCAAACAAATAAGAGGAAGGACTTTTTCACCTAGAGGATCACTGCTCTATGGAACTCCCTGCCAGAAGAAGTGGTGACAGCTGTCAGCCTCGACACCTTTAAGAAAGGATTAGAGGAGTTCATGGAGAACAAGGGTATCCATGGCTATCATGAGGGATGCCTAAGGTTGGAGAGATAGGCAGGATATCTCTCAATGCCATTTGCAGGGAATCATAAGCAGGTGAAGACATCTGCTTGGGAAGACCCTGAAGCAAATGGGGAGCCACTGTGGGAGACAGAATGCTGGACCAGATGGGCTGTGGCCTGTTCCAGCAAGGCTGTTCTTATGTTCTTATGTTCTAACAGAGGGAGAGAATCAAGATCACATGAAGGGTTAATACCACTTTATAAGGCCTTGGTAAGGCCACACCTGGAATACTGCATTCAGTTTTGGTCACCACAATGTAGAAAAGATGTGGAGACTCTGGAAAGAGTGCAGAGAAGAGCAACAAAGAGGATTAGGGGACTGGAGGCTAAAACATATGAGGAACGGTTGCAGGAACTGGGTATGTCTAGTTTAATGAAAAGAAGGACTAAGGGAGACATGATAGCAGTCTTCCAATATCTCAGAGGGTGCCACAAAGAAGAGGGAGTCAAACTATTCACCAAGGCACCTGAGGGCAGGATAAGAAGCAATGGGTGGAAACAAATCAAGGAAAGAAGCAACCTAGATCCAAGGAGAAATTTCCTGACAGAAGAATTAACCAGTGGAACAACTTGCCTCTAGAAGTTCTGAATGCTCCAACACTGGAAGTTTTTAAGAAAAGGTTGGATATCCATTTGCCTGAAGTGGTGTAGGGTTTCCTGCCTGAGTAGGGGGTTTGACTAGAAGACCTCCAAGGTCCCTTCCAACTCTGTTCTTCTGTTAATTAATCAGTAGAAGTTCCAGAAGTTGTCTGGCTATTTATATCTTACATTTGTTAATCCTTAGTTCTTTGTAGTTGTTATTACATTTTTCCCTATCGCTCATCCCATAATCTTTTAACCTCTATCCATTCGTACCATTTTTCCCAACTTTGGCAAAATATTGTTTCTTGTCTATCTTTAAGAATATATGTTAATCTATCGCATTCAGCACACCAGAAGATTTTGTTGATAATTAGTTGGTCTGATGATAATTCCTTCCCTTTCCAAAATTGCATGTATACTATTCTAACTGCAGTGGTGATATGTATAAAAAGATATCAGTCTATGTTCCTTATGCCACCAGGGTTGATCCCCAATAAATAAGCCTCTGGTTTTAGTTGAAAAGTAATTCCCATGATCTCTGTAAGCCAATCCTTTATCTTACACCAATATCTTTGGGCTTGTGGACATGTCCACCATTGATGATAGAATGTGCCCCCGGTTGACTCGCATTTCCAACACTCTTCAGGTGTTCCAGGAAACATTTTTGGGATTATTGCTGGTGGCATATTACAATACAATACAATACAATACAATACAATACAATACAATACAATACAATACAATACAATACAATACAATACAATACAATACAATACAATACAATACAATAGCAGAGTTGGAAGGGACCTTGGAGGTCTTCTAGTCCAACCCCCTGCGTGGGCAGGAACCTTATACCATTTCAGACAAATGGCTATCTAACATCTTAAAGACTTCCAGGGTTGGGGCATTCACAACTTCTGGAGGCAAGCTGTTCCAGAGGTTAATTGTTCTAACTGTCAGGAAATTTCTCCTTAATTCTAAGTTGCTTCTCTCCTTGGTTAATTTCCACCCATTGCTTCTTGTCCTGCCCCCAGGTGCCTTGGAGAATAGTTTGACTCCCTCTTCTTTGTGGCACCCTCTGAGATATCAGAACACTGCTATCATGTCTCCCCTGGTCCTTCTCTTCATCAAACTAGACATACCCAGCTCCTGCAACCGTTCTTCATCTGTTTTAGCCTCCAGTCCCCTAATCATCTTGGTTGCTCTTCTCTGCACTCTTTCCATATTGACTATCATCTTTGAGGCGCTGGGGAAGGAAAGAAGGAAGACTTTCCATTTGATTAAAACTTTAATACTGCAAAAAAACTCTGTTTTATTGCCCCTTCACTTCCTGCCCCTGTGTGTGGTTTGACCGACAATGAAAGCAGACTGTTTGGTTCCTGTGAGGAGAAGAAACAGCAGATCCTTCAAATGGGTCATCAAGAATGAAAGAGGGAAATAGGCAATCACAATAATGGAAAGGGGAAAGGAAGAGAGGAAAGGTAAGAGGAGAGGAGAAGAAAGGAGAGGGAAAGAAGAAAGAGGAAAGGAGAGGAAGACAGGGAGAGGTAGGAGGAGTAGGAGAGAGGGCATGAAGGGGAAGAAGAAGAGAGGAGTAAAGGGAAAGGAGAGGAGGAAAGAAAAAAGTAGAGAAGAAGGGAGGGAAGGAGAAAAAGAAAAAAAAGTAGGGTTGGGTTAAAATAAAACAGTTGTATGGGATGGTAAGCAAAGCAATCCTGATTATATACTTTAATTTTATATGGAATAATGGGTGTTTAAAAATGTTAATACACAATGTGAATAATACCTGTAAGTATGAGATTAAAATTTTTTTAAAAACTTTTTTTTTAAAAAAAAGGGTCATCTAGGAGTCTTCAACCTTTGCAACTTTAAGTCTGAAGGACTTCAGCTCCCAGACTTCTCCAGCCAGCTTCTCCTCCCAGACTTAAAGTTGCAAAGGTTGAAGACCCCTGATCTAGAAGACCCCAAATGGCACCGCCAATGCTTTTCCAACTCTTTGAGACTCTAAAGAGACCCCCACTCTAAATCTGTTCAGCGTCCCTTGTGATGGGTGATGTTGCTCAAACCCCCAAGAGATAAAAACCCTGTTTTGTTACTTCTAACCTAATCTCATTCATAACCATTTGCCTGACAAGAAAGTTGGGCTGATGTCAGGTACTGAAAGTGAAGAGCCAATTAAATCTATTCATGGCTTAAAAACTATGCGTGGGAACCTTCTCAACTCATGGTGAGCACCAGCTAGGAGTTAGAGAACGGCCCACGGAAGTCAACGGAGGTTGGACTTAGTTTGCTTGTGACTATGTAGGGATTCTAGTCTGATTCCTCTTTTGACTCCGCCTTACTCTTTTCCCGTCAGTTATAATGAACTGAACTCAATTGTGTAGAGCGAGGGTGTCAAACTCAATTTCATTGAGGGCCACACCAGGGTTGTGTTTGACCTCTGGGGGCTGGGGTGGGCATGGCCAGCTCGACGTTACTCTTGTCAGGGGTGCCTGTGGTGGCCCGAGTGCTCTACCAGACAAAACGGGCTCCCAGCTCCGTTTTAGGCTGCGACAGCCTCCTGCAACCCTCTGCCAGTGAAAACGGAGCTGGGGAGAGCCACACGTGACCCTCGTGAGCTCCATTTTCTCTGGCAGAGGTACCACGGGCCACTCCTTCACTGTTTCTAGCGAACCATTCATCCAATGGTTAGCACCAGCTAGGAGTTAGGTAAGAGTCCACGGAATTCAAAGGGATGTGGACTTAGTTTGCTTGTGACTAGGTAGGGATTCTGGGCTAATTCCTTTTTTTAACTCCACCTTACTTTTTTCTCCGTCAGTTATAATGAACTGAACTCAATTGTGTAGAGCAAGGGTATCAAACTCAATTTCATTGAGGGCCACACCAGGGTTGTTTTTGACCTCTGGGGGCTGGGGTGGGCATGGTCAGCTCGACGTTACTCCTGTTGGGGGTGTCTGTGGTGGCTTGCCAGTGAAAACAGGCTTCTGAGCTACGTTTTAGGCTCTGAGGGCCTCCTGCGGCCTTCTGTCAGTGAAAACGGAGCTTGGGAGAACTGCATGCGGTCCTCGTGAGCTCCATTTTCTCTGGCAGAGGTACCACGGGCCAGTCCTTCACTGTTTCCAGGGCGTCCCCGCAGATCTGGCCCCAGGGCCTTGAGTTTGATACTCCTGCTGTAGTCATCCATTCTTGTGACCTCTTACATATCTCTGCTCCTTTTTTTCCTCTCTCTCACTGTAGGAAGCTGTGCTCAGCACTTGGCTTTTATTTAGCGATGGCACCGTGACCCCTTTAGATATCTACGACCTGAAGGATTTCTCCCTGGTGGTCACCTCCCTGGATGAAATGGTGGTGTCTGTCCATCATAGGCAGGACGACGACTGGCCGACCGTGGTGGCTGAAGGAGAGGGCCAAGGACCCTTGATTAAAATAGAACTGGTGATCAGCGAGGCGTGCCAGAAGTCCAAGCGGAAGAGCAGTTTAGCTGTCGGGAAAGGGAACATCAAGGTGAAATTTGGCCAAAAGGCCTCCGAGCATAAGAACGGCAAAGATGCAGGGAGTGGTTTTAAAAGCAATTCAATAGAGACCTCCCTGGAAGGGGAGAGAGCAGGGGCAGACTGGTCCATGAATCGGGATGAGTTGAACAACCTCAACGCAAGCGCTAAGTCTCCCGTCCATCCGATTAATTCTCACGGCGAGGAACACCTGCGAAACGATTCTCTTACCTCGACAAGCTTCCCCACCCAAGAGGCCAGACAGAACAACCCCAGCGATCTCACCTTGGTTCCCAGGGGTCTAACCGACCTGGAGATCGGGATGTACGCCCTCCTTTGCGTCTTCTGCTTAGCCATCCTGGTCTTCTTAATCAACTGCGTGGCGTTCGCCTGGAAGTACCGTCACAAGCGGTTCACCATCAGCGAGCAAGGCAACATCCCCCATTCCCACGACTGGGTGTGGCTGGGCAACGAGGTCGAGCTGTTGGAGAGCCCCGTGGACATTTCTCTCCCCTCCGACGAATGCACCACCATCCTGGACCGCGGGATGCTTTTTGAAGAGAGCAACTTCCTCCTCAACGGGAGTTCCCAGAATAGCTTCCACAACCAGATCCTTCGGTCTTCTGAATACGATTGCGACAAGGACTTCAGGAGTGAACCTATAAACCCTCCGGGGCCCAAGCGGAAGAGGGTGAAATTCACCTCCTACACCACCATCCTGCCCGAAGACGGTGGCCCTTACACCAACTCCATTCTCTTTGACAGTGATGAGAACATCAAATGGGTATGCCAAGATATGAACTTAGGGGATTCCGAGGAATTTAGAGACTATATGGAAAGACTTCAGGACCATATGTAAAACACAGACACACAGAGACACACACACACACCAACTCACACAGAGACACAAACCTATACATATATAAATATATATAAAACAAAACACAATTATCTTTTAATGTTTGTATTCACCTTTATGCCTTCTGTTTTATGGACGATGGAGCCGCGAAACCCAGCCAGCAATGGGGGGGTGAGGACACTTCTCCAGATTGTGGAGCTCTGGGGTGGGGGGCTCACGATGGCCGTGAGTTAGAACCCTGGTTGTGTTCCCTTTCCTTGGATACCAAACAGCTACCTACAAATCTCGGAGAAACACAACAAACATTTTTTTTCCTTTTTTTTGTACTCCGCCAGAAACTTGCGATAGCCAATCCTGTTCAGCTCGAGACAAAGAAGATGGATTGGTCCGTCACGTTTTCACACGTTGGAATAAAAACATTTTGGAGACTGGGATGGGGTGGGGTTGATTTTTTTCCCTTTTTTTCCCCCCTCTAGAAAATCTTTGTAGAAGCACAGTTGAGATTCTGTCTTCCTAGCCAGAATCCACCTTCCTTGTAAAAAAACAAAACAGCCTGTTCGTCTAAACACAGGCCAATCTACCCTTTTAATTTCAGTTTTAATATGGTTCATTTGTTTCGCAGTATTGTTTAAAGAGCTTTCTTGATTTTTTTAAACAACAATTGGGGGTGGGATGGGCAGAGAAGGTGGGATGGGGGTATTTCCCGGTACATGATATGCCTTTTCGTTTGAGAAAACTTTTCAACCTTGGTTGTGCCAAAGTATCCTGCAATATAGTCCTATCAAGACAGCACCGTGTTTAATTGATAATAAAAAGGAAAAAAATGTACTCATTGAGAGTAATGATGAATGGGCCCCGATTAAATAAGCAGCAAGGTGTTTGGACGGTTATTTTTGGTGGTGGTGGGGAAAATACTTGTTTGTATAATACCTGTTTCCATTTTGGTAGAAGCCTCCTCGCTTCCTCATTTAGTAACTGGAAAGGGGATTGCAAGGCTGTGAAGATTGGCATGCTTTTGTGGGGTGTTTGTATATGTGAAAAAGCAGATTTTGAGCAAAGGTTAGTTTCAGGGGTGGTATTCAGCAGGTTCTGACGTGTTCTGGAGAACTGGTAGCGGAAATTTTGAGTAGTTCAGAGAACCGGCAAATACCACCTCTGGCTGGCCCCGCCCCCATCTATTCTCTGCCTCCCGAATCCCAGCCTGATCGGGAGGGAATGGGGATTTTGCACCAACTTTTCCCTTCTATGCCCACCAAGCCACGCCCACAGCGCCACGCCCACAGAACCAGTAGTAAAAAAAAATTGAATCCCACCACTGGTTAGTTTGTAGAGCTTGACTGGCCTGAGGCTACAGTCTCTAGCTCAGGGGTGTCAAACTCGATTTCATCGAGGGCTGCATCAGGGTTGTGTTTGATCTCGGGCGAGTCGGGCCAGGGCATGGCCAGCTTGACATCACTCATCAAGTGCGGTGTTTTATACTGTGGTGACCAAAAATGGATGCAGTATTCTAGGTGTGTCTTACTAAGACTTTATGGTATTAGTACCTCCGTTGATCTTGATTGTATCCCTCTATTAATGCAACTGAGGATTGCATTGGCTTTTTTTGGCTGCTGCTGCACACAGCTGGCTCCTATTTAGCTCTAAGACTCCAAGATCCCTCTCCCAGTTTCTGCTATTAAGCCTATGTAGGTGCTCACACTGTCGTAACAAAGGTCTTTCCTCCAGAATTTACTTGTCACACCAATGCTTGGGGAGAAGGCCTTTCCTGAACCATTCACAAAGGCAACTCCACCTCGTTTTCTTCCAAACAAGCATCTTCAACCCCCCAATGTGGAACGTAGATGCCAGACCAATTCATTCACCAATGAATCAATGAAAGCTCCTAAAATAGGTTGACCATCATTTTCTTCAAGATGTTCTCCAACCCCGATTTGAATCTCCCCCCTCTCTTCCCGAGGTTGGTTTTGTATTTATTTTATTTTATTTTATTTATCAAATTTATATACCGCCCTATTCTCCCGGGTGGGACTCAGGGCGGTGCACAAAAAAGATAAAAACCCACAACAAGTAAACACAATATAAAATGGAATTCGATAATTAAATCTGTGCTAAAATAGTTAAAATTATTAAAATTCAATTTAAAATTAATCATTAATCTATGCCAGGCCAGCCAGATGGAAAAAGTGCGTTTTAAGCACCTGGCGGAAGAGGCGTAGGTCCGTGATGATACGAATGTCAGGGGGCAGGTCGTTCCAGAGGGCTGGACCTGCCACAGAGAAGGCTCTCCCCCTGGGGGTCGCCAGCCGGCATTGACCGGCAGACAGCACCCTGAGGAGGTCCTCCCTGTGGGAGTGGACAGGTCGAAGGGAGGTGTGTGGTAGGAGATGGTCTCGCAAGTAGTCAGGACCCGTGCCATGGAGCGCTTTGAAGGTGGTAACACCTTGAAGCGCACCCGGAAGACCACAGGCAGCCAGTGCGGCTCGCGCAGGAGAGGTGTTATACAGGAGTACCGTGAGACTCCCAAAATCCCCCACGCGGCTGCATTCTGCACTAACTGGAGTCTCCGGGTGCATCTCAAGGGGAGCCCCATGTAGAGAGCATTGCAGTAATCCAGGCAGGAGATAACGAGGGCTTGAGTGACCGTGCGTAGGGCGTCCCGATCCAAAAACGGGCGCAACTGGCGTATCAGGTGGACCTGATAGAAAGCCCCCCTGGCCACGGGGGGGGCTGCCTGATATTGCTTCCTTTTCTTTCTTTGGAACAAACCCCCAAAACCTAAGATCTATGTTCTAAGAAGGGAACTGTATATACAATTAAAAAAAGAGGCTATTAGCAAGCCCCTTGGGGCGTTTTTTAAAGCTTCGCAGCAGTTGTGGTCCGTGGTGGTGACGGGGTGGCTACACACATGCCCTCTAAACGCAGGTCACGGCAAGTTGGTGTCTTGGGTCATGGGATCAAGGGTCAACTCCATTTGACATGCACCACAGGGTTTGAGTCAAACCGTTTGACCATGTGTTTGCGGCTGCCATCTTGCTTCTTGGACCCTCTCCTGCCTCTCGTGGCTGGACTGTAGAGATTCTGAGTCCTCCAGATCAGGGTTGACTCAAAGGTGGCGACCGGACTTTCTGGGCTTTTCTTTGAAGACATTTTGCTTCTCATCCAAGAAGCTTCTTCAGCTCTGACTGGATGTTGGGGAATGGAAGGATTGATATTCCTTGCAGACAGCTGGCCCTTTGCATCATTTTAGAGGGTCTTTGAGGCCATCTTCTTGTCCCAAAGGTGCTTTTTTTTTTCCAGGAGGCACCTGGGCTTTCTGGTTTGTCTTTGAAGACGTTTCGCTTCTCATCCAAGAAGCTCCTTCAGCTCTGACTGGATGTTGGGGAATGGAAGGATTTATATACCTTGCAGACAACTGGTCTTTTGCATCCTTTTAGAGGGTCATTGAGGCCACTTGGAGGTTTGCCTCTGTTCTCAGGGTCATCTGAGTAATGCAAATGGTTCCTTAGTCTGCAAACTTTTTCCCCTCTAGAAATTCGTTCCTACTCCCACACCATTCCAAGGGTCTTCATCCCAAATTGTATGGCTAAAGGTCTGTAGAGATTTTTGGCCATCCATGTTAGAGTTGTCCCAACGGGGCTTTTTCAGGAGGCAACTGGACTTCCTTGTTTTATGTTTGTAGTCATTCCACTTCTCATCCAAGAAACTTCTTCAGCCCTGACTTGGATGGTGGGGAATGGAAGGAGTTATATTCCTTGCAGACAGCTGGTCCTTTGCATCCTTTGAGAGGGTCCTTGAGGCCGCTTGGAGGTTTGTCTGTGTCCTCAGGGTCACCTGAGTGGTGCAAATGGTTCCTTAGTCTGCAAATTGTTTCCTCTGGAAATCCGTTCCTACTCCCACCCCATTCCAAGGCTCTTCATCCCAAATCATATCTGGCTGTACAACTTGAGATTGTCGTACAGCTTAAAAAAAAGTTTAAAAATGACTCCGGCGATTCGCTGTGACAATCAGCTGGGTAGCGTGATGGTGGGAACCTTTTTGTGTGGGGGAAGTCCGGGCTGCTTTTGTATTATGTGTGAAATCAGTTGTGTAGTTTTTGTGTTATTTTTGTGTAAAGTGTGGTTTTTGAGCTCTTTTTGACTCTGTGCGGTTCCTGCTTGTTGACCGCCTGGTCACGTGACCACCAAGCCACTCCCGCCCAGTCACATGACCACCAAGCCACGCCCCACCAAGCCACGCCCACAGAACCTGCTTCCTTAACCCCCAAAACCTAAGATCTGTGTTCTAAGAAGAGACCCCAGCTGTGCAAGGGAACCCCTGTCCCTTTCTAACGGCAAAGGGGGGCAGTAGTCCCACAGTTCTGACCCTTTCCTTGACCTTTTTTTAAATTGATAATGCCTTCTGACAAAGCAGCAGGAAAACCATTGCAACATGTATATTATGGGTTTTTTATTTTTTATTTTAAAAAAGCAAAGCCTTGAAAAGAAGCTAAACCGAAAGCTTTTATGTTGCTTTGTTCTCCTAAAAGGAGCTTTTCCTAGGAAAGCTATCTCAGAAGGCTTTTTGGAGTGGTGTATTACATGCAGAGTTCAAAGGCGCACGCTTAAAGTATACAGGAAGAGGGGAGAAACCCACTAGAAATCAGAATGAGGCTTTTTATACTTTGCGATGTAAAAGTCCTGTCCCCCAATCCATAACTCGGGTTTTACTTTGGGATTCAGCCTTTTTGGTACATTAGAAGAATTGGAGAAGCAGAACTCGGAATTCTTCAGAGGCCTTCTTCCTCATGAAAGTGATTTCACACCTTTAAAATGCCCCCTTGTTCTGGCCAAGGCTTCCCAAAAGCCTGAAGCAAACTCCTGGTCCCGACAAAAACCCCTTTCATGAATTAGCTGAGTTTTGCTCATTCACATCCAGCAAAGTCTTTCGAGGGAGGATTTTCGGTCACAGACCTTATCTGGCTTGGAGATCTGCCAGGCCGATCCCTGCAAAACTTGACAAGGAGCCTCGGAGAGTCAGGAACCAATGAAGCGAACTAATTGTCTCCTGCAAACTCCACTCCCCTTTCGCTCCTCTTTTCTTTCCTCTGGGAGGGGCCATTCCATCGTCCACCTGTGGGCCTGACTCCCAAGTCGACCCCTGTCCTTTAGCTGTTCCCTTCATTTGGCAACTCTGTGCATGTGCACACTGGGAACAGGCTCCAGCTGTTCTTCTGCCCCACTGATCTCTGACTCCGAAGGCAGCTGATAACTGTCAGACGGCCCTGGCCCCCTCTCTGCCTCCGACACAGAGCCCTCCTCAGAGCCTTCCCCAGACTCCAGGACTGGTCCAGGTTCCTCCCCAACCCTCCTCAGTGTCTGAATCTGCTGCCAGATCCGCTGACCACTAGCAGGCCACAACACTCACATCCAAATAGCAGAAAGATGGAAATTAAACCGCCAAAGACACTTCCCAGCATGACAACAGGATTACATCGACTGGTACATCTGGGGTCTTCACAAGAATTGATCCATCACCCAGCAGACGGAATTTAGGCTCAGCAAGCAGAGAAAATGGACGACCATTGGGACAGGAGATTTATCATTTCTTAAAGAGTAAAAAAAAAGAGGGTAAAGAGTCATATCCAAGTACATTTAGAGAGTGCATCAAAAGACGCACGGGAAAGTTTGAATATTCGTATAACAGCCTTGGTGCTTCTAAGATTCTGGGTGGGACTTGAGCGACAATCCCCCAAGTTTGTAATAGAGTGGATGCGAATAAAACAGTTTTCAAAGTGTGTGAAGGAGACATGGAAAGGGTGAACAAGTAACAGGGGGCTGTCGGGCGAGAAGAATCTGGACCACATGTTTAGGTCCAGTTAAGCTGATGTATTGTCCATGTTGCCAGGGATCCAAATAGCATCCAAAGTTAAATCAGAGTCCGAGGCAAAGGATTCCTCAAAGTTCCAATTTATGAAGAGAGCCATGTTGGCACATCTGGGAAAACCCGAATCTGAAAGCTTCCAGGTTTTCCTCACCCAGTTGAAAGTTCAAGATCTTGCCCCCACACCCACCAGTCCATCCCATGGTCCAATCTTCCACTGCCACAAAGGCAGAGCCCAGCCATCCAGTTCCGGCCAGGTACAAAGACAAAGGATGACCTTGAGTTTCTAAGAAGAATGTTGTTATGGCTACATTTCACCCAACTCAGTATAATCCCCCCTCCCATTTCCCCACAATAGAAAATGAATAGTAGAAAGTGTGGCAAGCCTGAAGTCCAAAAAGAAAATATGGTTTGCAAACCTGGCACATGTCTACATAACAAGACTCTAGTCAACTAATGGCCAGCACTAAGTTGGCTTCACGGAATTCAAAGGAGGCTAGTTTGTGGGAACATCATGATTCCAGACTGATTCCTCTCTTGACTCCACCCTCAGGATCTGACGGTCCTTTTCCTACAGCAGGGGTGTCAAACTCTAGGCCGGTGGGGCTGGCCTGCAAATATCAAAGGACCAGCCCATAGGGCCTCTGCCAGCCAAAACGTGTGGCCCCTATGTGGCCCAATTTTGGCCACCCAGGCTTCCTGAAACACTTGCTGGCCAAAAATGGGCCCTGCGGGAGCTCCATTAGACCTCTGAACAGCCTGTTTTGGGCCTCCCCAACCTCCAGCAGCACTCTGCTGGCTAAAGACAGGCAGCGTGGAGGCCCCATGAGGCCTGTTTTTGGCTGGTAGGGTGCTGCAGGAGGTCGAGGAGGCTGAAAATGAGGCAGGGGGCATGCACATCCCCCCATGCCCCATATTGGCCATCAGGGTGCTGCAGGAGGTGTCCGTCCAGTCTCCCCCTGCCCCTCCCCACCAGCCTGTGGAGGAGGACTACAATGCTGAAGTAGCTCTTGAAGAAATCCAGTTTGACACCCCTCTCCTACTGAAACCTATTGATTCCTGGAGATGAATTTCAGGAAACGAGTGTTCCACCCCCCCCAATTATGACAAGCCCTTGCTAATTAGCAACTACGCAGCGGGGAATCCCACGTGCAAAATTAGTAAGTGTGACTGGACTCTAGTTTCCCTGCTGCTTTTTATTTTCTTTTTTTTAAAAGAATATTTGAAAGCTATGTACAGGAACAATGCTCTGAGTAGGACAGTTTTGCTGGAGTTTGCAGGTTGGTGAAGAATTAAAAGGCCAACCAATCTACCTGTAAACAAAACCCACCTTGGAAGCAGGTGTCACCCTATTCAGAAACAGAGAAGGCGCCCCTCAGGTTTTAGGATCTCCGCGACAATTTAGTTTTTCGTCCGGCGGATCGATTGCTTCCTGCGCAGCTCTTGAGGTGCAATTCAATTCGGTTTTGGATTGAAACTTTGGAGGGTGGGGAGAACCAAAAGAGGGATAAATTAGGGGTGGTGGTGCAGAAAGATCTTATAAGCCCGTGATGGCGAACCTATGCCACGCGTGCCTGAAGTGGCATGCAGAGCCATGTCACCCGGCACACACAGCCTTGCCCGTTGCTCCTCCGGGTTTCTGGCACGCATGCGTTTGCGACTATTGGCTGTGTGCCGCAGTGCCAGAAACTGGAAATGCTGGTCTTCTGGTTTTCATGTGCGCAAATGTGCCGTACAGCTGATCGTCATGCACGCATGCGTGCCAGAAAGCAGAAGAGGAGCTGCCCAATGTGCATGTGCGTGCTGGAAACCAGACGTTTCTGCTTCGGGCAGCTCATCTTCCGGGTCACATCTCTGATGTGCGCGCATGCTCCCTTTTTGGCACTTGGTGCCAAAAAGATTGACCATCACTGTTATAAGCAAATAGGAACAAATAAGGATATTATTATTATTATTATTATTATTATTATTATTATTATTATTATTATTATTATTATTATTATTATTATTATTATTATTATTATTATTATTATTATTATTATTATTATTAATTGGACTTCTAGACCGCCCCCTCTCCCCGAAGGGACTCAACATAACTGGGTCTTTCTCTATTTCCCATGCCAATAAAATTACAGTCACCCCAGATGGCGTGATAATTTTGGGTGGAGGTTTTCTGAGAAGCGCGAAGCTTCATTCAAGACCATCCAAGCCTCCAAGGGGTGTTTAGGATTCTTGGCCTCCTGGGGTGTTTAGGATTCTGAATTAATGTCCCCTGACTTCTCTATCTTAATTTATTCACCGTGAAGTATAAATACAACTATCAAGAGAGCGGTCTGTCTTGACTGTTATTTATTTATTTATTTATTTATTTATTTATTTATTTATTTATTTATTTATTTATTTATTTATTTATTTTATTATTTTATTTTATTTTATTTTATTTTATTTTATTTTATTTTATTTTATTTTATTTTATTTTATTTTATTTTATTTTTATTTATTTTGAATTTATACCCCTCCCTTCTCCTTGTTAGGACCCAGGGCGGCGCACAGGCATTATTAAAACCACAATAAGAACAATATAAATCAATTTAAAACATATTAAATTATTAAAACCCGTGCTGAAACCCATTTAAAGCCTTACCAAATTGCAATTTGTACATAAAAAGTCAGAAACGGGGGGCTATGCTAGGCCGGCTTGTTGGAATAAATGCGTCTTAAGACGTTGGCGGAAGAGGCGGAGGTCCGAGGTAGTGCGAAGGTCGGGGGGTAGGTCGTTCCAGAGGGCCGGGCCCGCCACAGAGAAGGCCCTTCCCCTGGGTGTCGCCAACCGGCATTGCCCAGCCGACGGCACCCGGAGAAGTCCCTCCGGATAGGACTGTGACTGACTCACTTGAGGGATAGATTGGAGGAGCTAAAAAATAGACAACCGCTGTCCACCGTGCCGAAAGAGCTAGTTGGGTTGAGTCTTCTCACTTCAAAGCTTTGGTTCAAACTATCAGGACTGAGGAATTCCGTTCTCCAAATTGGAAGCCCTACTCCAAAACCAGGTTGATGCTCTGGTTGGAAGCAAGGGAAGAGTTGGGGTGCTTCTCCTAACCTGAATTAGAAGAAAATACGATGTCAGGCCTGCAGCCGGTTCCTTTTGGGACCTTTGGCCTGCCACACTAATATTCTAGTCTACTATGCTGTTTCATTAGTGGGGAATTGGGAGGGGTGTTGGCCCGGCCGGCTCCGGATGAGCTGCTGATGGACACCTCTAGTGAGGAGTCCTATGAGTCTGCTCTGGAGGAGGAGGGTGACCTTGAGAGAGCAGAGAGCCAGGCTGGTCATCAGGAGGCACCTGGGTCTTGGAGTAGTGGGGAGGATCAGCGCCAGTTTGTCCCTGATGCTAGAGTGAGAAGGGCTGAAAAAAGGAGGCTTCAATGGCATCAGAAGCGAACTCGAAGGATGTGAATTAGTCCCAGTTGCCTAATGACTGGCCCCTCCCAAGAGGGTTTAAAAGGAAGTCTTGGCTAAGAAAGTCCTTGCAGAGAACAACGTGGGATTTCTAGGTTCGTGTTTAGTCATGTTAGGAAGCCTTGTATCTGTTAAGAGTCATTCAGGCAAGCAGCCAAGAGAGTCAGTGGCAAGCAGCCAGTCTTGTATTAGTCGGAGAAAGGGGGGGGGGTCAGAACAGTAAGGAGTAGAATGTGATGTTGCCAAAATAAAATTCCTTTCTAGAAAGCCAAGGTCATCCTTTGTCTCTCTGCCCCTCTGCACCTGACCAGAAGTGGATGGGTGGAACTGCCAGCATGGCAGTGGGAGATTGGACCACGGGATGGACTTGTGGGTGTGGGGGCAAGATCATGAATTCTCACCTGAGTGGAGAAAACCCAGGAACTTTTCAGATTCCGATTTCCACAGATGTGCCAAAATGACTCTCTTAATAAATTCGAACTCAGAGCAACATTTTGCCTTGGACCCTGATTTAATTTTGGATGTTATTTGGAACCCTGACTTATGATTCAGAAGAATAAGATCAAACTGGCAAAGTGAATGTAGGCAGGTAAGAGGGAGAATGGCTGGGAGAAGCTTTGTCATGTGGTCAATTCAGGGGCAGAAATATCTTCCAGTAGCCATAGGAAGTCCCAAGGGACACCTTGTTCCTCAATCAAACATGGGGGAGCAATACGCCATCTCAAGAAGACAGAGAGAGTGGTTTGGGAAGCCCAATGGGATCCCCTCAAATGTAGGCCTTAAATCAGGGAAAGAAGACACCCCTCTCAACCCCACCAGGCATTAAATGCTTGAAGGCACCATAGTGAGGTTCTTCCCTCCATACTTATGATGTTACCTAGTTGGGTAAGGAAATGTTTGCAGGAAAATACTCAACTTCAGAGAACCCTAAGGACTCCATAGTCATTGTCCTCCTCTACCTCCTCCTCCTCCCCCTCTAAACAAAACCCAACCCTTCTAGCACTGATGATGTTACCTAGTTTGGGTCTGCACATCTGCACGGATACCACCAAGCTCAGAGAACACCAAGGACTCCTCACTCCAACCCTGAGCTACAAATATTCTCCTTTATCTTCCCTCCTTGTCAGCCAAGACAGCCGGACAAAGCTTTCTGGGGACAAAACTCACTCGGCTAAACTTACAATAAATACAATAGCATTTTGTGGCATTGAGTTGGAAGGGACATTGGAGGTCTTCTTGTCCAACCCCCTGCCTAGACAGGAAGCCCTATACCATTTCAGACAAATGGCTATCCAACATCTTCTTGAAGACTTGCAGTGTTGGGGCATTCACAACTTCTGGAGGCAACTTCTGTTCCACTGGTTAATTGTTGTAACTGCCAGGAAATTTCTCTTCAGTTCTAAGTTGCTTCTCTCCTTGATTAGTTTCTACCCATTGCTTCTTGTCCTGCCTTCAGATGCTTTGGAGAATAGCTTCTCCTCTTTGTGGCAGCCCCTGAGATATCGGAAGACTGCTATCATGTCTCCCCTGGTCCTTCTTTCTATTAAACTAGACATGCCCAGTTCCTGCAACCGTTCTTCATATGTTTTAGCCTCCAGTCCCCTCATCATCTTGGTTGCTCTTCTCTGCACTCTTCCTAGGGTCTCCACATCTTTTCTACATCGTGGCGACCAAAACTGGATGCCCTTCACACATGCTGTTTCAGATCCCAGGGGAGGAGAGAGTCTCTTTTGTGTTGGGGGATTTTGCAATGGCGTTTTTGCTTCAAGAGTCCAGCTGGGCACCTTGAAGATGGTTTGAGAATTCCCCGTCTGCATTTTCTCTCTCGTTTCCTCAATCAGGAGGGGAAAAAAAAATCTCACGACTCTGACGAAGTCACGCTTTGCTGACCTGCAAAATCGGAGCCAGTTCATCGAGCAGGTGAGTTCAGGCGAGTAACACTTCCCCCTCCAATTAGCCCAGAAGGAATAAAGGAGAATGGAAGCGAAAGGGGTTCAGGCTGTCAGTTTTTAGTTTTGATTTTAACGTGTGTCCTCAACTTATTGTTGTGAAGGGGAGCATTGAACTCACCAAATCCAGGTGTTAAAATATCTCCCCAAGAAACAATCAAACAGAATAACAGAGTTGGAAGGGATCTTGGAGGTCTTCTAGTCCATCCCTCCTGCTCTGAAAGGAAACACTGTACCATTCCAGACAAATGGATTTCTGAGCTCTATAAAAAAAGAGGTTGAGACTCTAGAACAGTGATGGCGAACCTTTTTTGGCTCGCGTGCCAAAAGTGGGGGGAGCACAGGGGGGTCGTGTGTGGGCGTGCCACATCCATAATGCTATGTGCGTGACCCCCTGCTTTTGGCGTGCTTTTTTTGCCCTCCCCAGGCTCCAGAGGCTTTCTAGGAGCCTGGGGAGGGTGAAAACAGCCTCCCCACCTCCAGAGGCTTCAGGAGCTTCCCTGAAGCCTCCAGAGGGCGAAAAACGGCCTCAAAAGGAGGCCTAAGTCAGCTGGCCAGCGCACACATGCGCACTGGAGCTGACAGGGCAACGCCTCGCGTGCCCTAAGAAATGGTTCCGCGTGCCACCTGTGGCACCCGTGCCATAGGTTCGCCATCACTGCTCTAGAAAGAGTAAAGAAAAGAGCAACCAGGATGATGAGGGAACTGGAGGCTGAAACATACGATGAACGGTTGCAGGAACCGGGCATGGCTAGTCTAGTGAAGAGAAGGACCAGAGGAGACAGGATAGAAGACTTCCAATATTTGAGGGGCTGCCACAGAGAGGAGGGAGTCAAGCTATTCTCCAAAGCACTTGAAGGCCAGACAAGGAACAATGGATGGAAATTGACCAAGGAGAGATTCAACCTGGAAATAAGGAGGAATTTTTTGGACAGCAAGAACAATCAACCAATGGAATAGAAGTTGCCTTCAGAAGTTATGGGAGCTTCATCACTGGAGACTTTTAAGAGAGACTGGACTAGATGACCTACAAGGTCTCTTCCAACTCTGTTAACCTGTAATCTTCTTAAAAGCCTCCAGTGATGGAGCAACCACAATTTCTGAAGGCAAGCTGTTCCTCTGATTAAATGTTTTCGCTTTCAGGAAATTTCTCCTTAGTTCCAGATTGCTTCTCTCCTTGGTTCGTTTCTATCAGTTGCTTCTTGTCCTGCCTTCAGGTGCTTTGGAGAATAGGTAGACTTCCTCTTTGTCAACCCTGAAGCTCTGGATCTTGATCTGAACAGATCAAGCAATGGATCTATTGCTTGGAATTCTGACCTTCTTCCTTGGGGCAGCCCTTTAGCTATTTGCAACACTGCTACCATGTAACCCCTAGTCCTTCTTTTCATTAAACTACTTTCTAATTTTATTCTTCGTATAAAAGTAAAATAAAAGTAAAATAAAAGTAACACCCAACTTGGTCATCAGATGTAGAGAAATGAGAAGCCAAGTTTAGAAAGCTTATAAAGGGCAGGGACCAGGAATAGTACCATTCATATGTTTTGGGATATTTTTATCCCACATTCATAGGGACATCCCCCATTTTTCTTTCCTACTCTGGATATTAATAACCTTGTGAAATAAGCTTGCACTGAATAATGGTTTTTAGATTTAGATTACCAGAGTTGGAAGAGAGCTTGAAGGTCTTCTAATCCAACCCTCTGCTCAATCAGGAGACCCTATGCTATTCCAGACCAGTGCCTCTCCTGTCTCTTCTTAAAAGTCTCCAGTGATGGAACACCCACAACTTCTGAAGGCAACTTCTGTTCCACTGTTTAATTGTCCACACTGTTAGGAAGTTACTCCTTAGTTCTAGGTTTCTTCTCTCCTTGATTAATCTCCAGCCCTTGTTTCTTGTCCTGCCTTCTGGTGCTTTGGAAAATAGGTTGATTCTTCCTCTTCTTTGTGGCAGCCCCTCAAATATTGCAACATATATATCATCTCATGCCTAGTCCTTTTCATTAATCTAAGGTAAAGGTACTAGTCATGCCCTACTCTAGGGTGCAGTGCTCATCTCCGTTTCAAAGCCAAAGAGCCAGCGCTGTCCGAAGATGTCTCCGTGGTCATGTGGCCGGCATGACTAAACTCCAAAGGCGCATAGAATGCTATTACCTTCCCGCCAAGGGTGGTCCTTATTTTTCTACTTGCATTTTTAATGTGCTTTCGAACTGCTAAGTTGGCAGAAGCTGGAACAAGTCACGGGAGCTCACTCTGTTACGCGGCGCTAGGGGTTCGAACCGTTGACCTTCTAACCTTCTGATCGACAAGCTCAGCATCTTGGCTACTGCGTCCCCTTCATTCGACTAGACATGCCCAATTCCTGAAGCCCCAGTGGCCAGGGACTCTTTCCCCGATGGGAGAACTGTTGGTTGCAACCTAATATATGAACGAAACACCAAGAGAGAAAGTTTATTTAGACCATCTTCCATATGTTGGACGCCAAAGTTTCAGATCTTACCCTTTCCGTTTTTCTGCCTCCTTTTCTCTGCCTGCTCCCTTCTCTGCTTTCGTTAATGAGATTGTTCTGTCAAGTTGAGAATATACTCATTTTGATTCATCGCACCGCAAGAGGGGCAACGAGACTTTTGCTGACAGCCTAACTTCTAAGCACTTCTCTTGAAAACATGGAGGCATCAGATGAGATATAAATAGACAGCAAACGCATATATCGCTTGTCAGGAGGAACAAGAGCTGGATGACATATTGGGGAGACCCTGTAGAATAGAAGATGCTTTCCTCTATTTTTTGTTTTTTTACAAGTGGGAACATTATCTGGGAAAACGAAATTAATAATCCACCATAGTTCAGGCAGAGATGGAAGTGAGGGGGCTCAGTCTGGTGCAGAGGTATTATAAGCCAGTGGGCGGACGGGCCCTTAAAGATGACGAGCCATTCAACTTCTGGAGGCAAGTTGTTCCACTGATTAATTGTTCTCGCTGTCAGGAAACTTCTCCTTAGTTCTAGGTTGCTTCTCACCTTGATGAGTTTCCATCCTTTGCTTCTTGTCCTGCCCTCGGGTGCTTTGCAAAATAGGTTGACCTACTCTTTTTTAGAATAAAAGAGAGTAACAGAGTTGGAAGGGACCTTGGAGGTCTTCTAGTCCAACCCCCTGTTTAGGCAGGAAACCTATACCATTTCAGACAAATGGTTATCTAATTTCTTCTTAAAAACATCTGGTGTTGGAGCATTTACAACTTCTGGAGGCAAGTCATTCCACTGGTTAATTGTTCTCTCTGTCAGGAAATTTCTCCTTAATTCTAGGTTGCTTCTCTCCTTGATTAGTTTCTACCCATTGCTCTTTCTCCTGCCTTCTACAAAGCACCAGAGGGCAGGAAAAGAAGCAATGAATAGAAACTAACCAAGGAGAGAAGCAACCTCGAACTAGGGAGAAATTTGCTGACAGTGAGGACAATTAACCAGTGGAACGGCTTGCTTCCAGAAGTTTAGGGTGCATTCAGTGTCTGTTCAAAGTTACAACAGCACTGAAAAAAGTGATTTATGACTGTTTTTCACACGTACGACTATTCCAGCCTTCCTGAAGTCATGTGATCAAAACTCAGATGCTTGGGAACTGGCTCATATTTATGACAGTTGCAGTGTCCCCGGGGCAAGGGTGAAATCCAGCAGGTTCTCACAGGTTCTGGACAATTGGTAGTGGAAATTTTGAGTAGTTCAGAGAACTGGCAAATGCCACCTCTGGCTGGCCCCAGAGTAGGGTGGAAATGGGGATTTTGCAGTATCCTCCCTCTGGAGTGGGGAGGGAATGGGGATTTTAAAGTATCCTTCCCCTGGAGTGGGGAGGGAATGGGGATTTTGCAGTATCCTTCCACTGGAGTGTGGAGGGAATGGGGATTTTGCAGTATCCTTCCCCTGGAGTGTGGAGGGAATGGGGATTTTGCAGTATCCTTCCCCTGGAGTGGGGAGGGAATGGGGATTTTGCAGTATCCTTCCCCTGGAGTGGGGAGGGAATGGGGATTTTACAGTATCCTTCCCCTGGAGTGGGGAGGGAATGGGGATTTTAAAGTATCCTTCCCCTGGAGTGGGGAGGGAATGGGGATTTTGCAGTATCCTTCCACTGGAGTGTGGAGGGAATGGGGATTTTGCAGTATCCTTCCCCTGGAGTGTGGAGGGAATGGGGATTTTGCAGTATCCTTCCCCTGGAGTGGGGAGGGAATGGGGATTTTGCAGTATCCTTCCCCTGGAGTGGGGAGGGAATGGGGATTTTGCAGTATCCTTCCCCTGGAGTGGGGAGGGAATGGGGATTTTACAGTATCCTTCCCCTGGAGTGGGGAGGGAATGGAGATTTTGCAGTATCCTTCCCCTGGAGTGGGGAGGGAATGGAGATTTTGCAGTATCCTTCCCCTAGAATGGGGAGGGAATGGAGATTTTGCAGTATCCTTCCCCTGGAGTGGGGAGGCAATGGAGATTTTGCAGCATCCTTCCCCTGCCATACCCACCAGAACTGGTAGTAAAAAAAATTGAATTTCATCACTGCCCCGGGGTCACAAGATCCCCTTTTGCAACCTTCTGACAAGCAGAAGTCAGATTTGTTTAACAACCGTGTTAGTCACTTAACAGCTGCCCGTGATTCACTGAACAACTGTCGCAAGAAATTTTATTTATTTTATTCGATTTATACCCCGCACCTTCTCCAAAAAGGACCCAGAAAGGTCGCAAAATGGGCAAAACTCACTTCACAGCAGTGGAAATGTTGGGTTTTGTTGTGGTCGTAAGCAGAAAGCCCAGCTATTTCCATCAAAGAGCCTCGTAAATGAACATCGACTCCACAAATTATACGCCAGCATCTACTTCTTTTTTTAAACAAAATAACCAACCCAGAGTAATAAACTATAGAGTAGGAAGCAGACATTATAATTACTATAACCCAGTGATTAAGAGGCAATTAGTAGTGGTCCATCTTTGTTTTTGAGGCAAGTGCTTTAAGGAACCAACACTTATCTCCTCCACTTCAAAAAAAATATCTAACAAGCTTCTTTGCACTTGGTGGTGAAGTAGCATCTTCTACTCTCTTCTTCTGTGGTTTTTGCCTTCCGAAGTCATTTATTTCTGTTCGTTAATTGGCTTCGTCTTTTCAAGACTCGCCCAGCGGCTAACGGGTGGAGTTTTTACTGAGACAACGTCTTCCATCCTGCTTTTTTTTTTTTTGAAAAGCTTCATGGGGGGAATAAATGCAGACTAATGGGGCTTGGTGACCACAGAGGGAAAAATATCAATATTTCCCTGATTTCTACCTGACAAGGTAAATGCTATCATTTGCCCTAGAACACTACCGGTTGTCAGATGGATGCTTAGCATGGCCATGGCATTTCTCAGGTGGAGAATCTATATAACATTGCAGCGAGATTAAATTATTAGTTAGCGGAGCAGGCTGGCCCAGAATTGGGAGGCATCCTCGTGGGGTCTCCGCATGGCATTCCCTGGAGGTTCAGGAGACACTGATCATAGTGATGGAAGGTGGCCTTGACCAGAGGAGAGCAACCAGGATGATGAGGGGACTGGAGGTTAAAACATATGATGAACATTTGCAGGAACTGGGCATGGCTAGTCTAGTGAAGAGAAGGACCAGGGGAGACAGGAGAGCAGTCTTCCAATATTTGAGGGGCTGCCACAGAGAGGAGAGGGTCAAGCTATTCTCCAAAGCACCCGAAGGCCAGACAAGGAATAATGGATGGAAACTGACCAAGGAGAGATTCAACCTGGAAATAAGGGGACATTTTCTGACAGTGAGAACAATCAACCGATGGAAGAGAAGTTGCTTTTGGAAGTTGTAGGAGCTTCATCACTGGAGGCTTTCAAGAAGAGATTAGACTGCCATCTGTCAGAAATGGTGTAAGGTCCCCTGCTTGGGCCGGTGGTGGTGGTGTTGGACTAGGTGACCTCCAAGGTCCCTTCCAACTCTTTTAATCTGTTAAAAGAGAAGGGGGGGGGGGGAGAATGCCAAAGTTGTTGCAGAGAAGATATCTCAGTCCAGGGAGAACAGAAAGGGTGAGAAGCATACTCAAAGCAACAACACCTTGATTCTGTTATGTACATGTTGAAGTAAAGAGGGGCCTTTCTTTATTCTGTTACATTACCCAATCATAGGATCACAGGATCATGGAATCATAGCATCACAGAGATATCTGCAAGATCGCATCCTGCCCCATACATCCCTTCGACCGATTCATTCGCACAGAGAGGGACTTCTCCGGGTGCCGTCCACTAGGCAATGCCAGTGGGCGACTCCCAGGGGAAGGGCCTTCTCTGTCGCAGGCCCTATCCTATGGAACGACTTACCCCCCCGACCTCAGAACAACTCCAGAACAACTCCAGACCTCCTTCCGCCGAAAGCTCAAAACCTATTTCTTCCAGCAGGCCGGCCTGGCCTAATTTATCTTTCCTGCCTCCAGTCTGTATATTTAAATTCTTAATTGGGTTTTTAGGGGGTTTTAGTGTTTTAGGATTTTAGGTTTTAGCACAGGGCTATAGTAGTTTAATCGGATTTTAGATTTTTATATTGTTGTATGTTTGTATGTTTTATAATCCCCTGTGCACCGCCCCGAGTCCCGTCGGGGAGAGGGAGCGGTATACAAATAAACATTTGATTGATTGATTTGACAGACCTTGGCAGGACTCCTCAAACCATCCCAGACCAATTGTTGTCCAATCTTTCCTTGATGGAGCACCCATAATTCCAGGAAGCATTCATTAACCGTTCTGACTGTCAGGAAATCTTCCTTAGTTCCAGGTTGGATCTTCACCTGATGAGCTTCCACCCATTTGGGGGGTCAAGCTATTTTCCAAGGTCAGAAAAGGAAGAATGGATGGAAACTGAACAAGGAGAGATTCAACCTAGAAATAAGGATAATTTTTCTGACAATGAAAACAACCAACGGATGGAAGAGAAGTTGCCTTCGGAAGTTGTGGGAGCTTCATCCTTGGAGGCTTTCAAGAAGAGACTGGACTGCCCTCTGTCAGAAAGGGTGTAGGGTCTCCTGCTTGGGCGGGGTGGTGGTGGGCTAGATGACCTATAATGTCCAACTCTGTTAATTTAATCTAATCCAATCTAATCTCACCTGCCCTGAGGTGCTATGGAGAAGGAAAATATTAAGGAATAACCTCAAAGGGTTGACCAAAGAAGGAATGGTGTGCAATAATGGAAAAGAGGAAGGATGAGGAGGGAAAGGAAGAAAAGGTAAAGCAGAGGAAGTCAGGGAGGAGAATTAAGAGTAGGAGAAAGGGGAAGAAGAAGAGGGGAGGAGAGGGGAAGAAGAAAGGAGGAAGGAGGAGGAGGAGGGAAAGGAAGAAGGGGTAAAGGAGAGGAAGTAAGGGAGGAGAATTAAGAGAAGGAGAGAGGGGAAGAAGGAGGAGAGGAGGAGTGGGGGAAAGAGAGGGGAAGAAGAAAGGAAGGAGGAGGAGGGAAAGGAAGAAGGGGTAAATCAGAGGAATTAAGGGAGGGGAATTAAGAGAAGGAGAAAGGGGAAGAAGGAGGAGAAGAGAGAAGGAGAGGGAAAGAGAGGGGAAGAGGAAGAAAGGAGGAAGGAGAGGAGGAAAGAAGAAGGCAGAGAAGGGAGGTTGAAAAGATGGAAGGAGCAGGGTTGTTGCAAAATAAGATGGAGACACAGGGTGGCAAGAAAGTGACCCAAACTGTATTCTATATATTTGTAAGAAAATAACGCTAAAGATGAATGATGAATAGATACATGTTCAATAGTAACTATAAGAGCGTATATTTGTGAATCAGTTTGAGTTCCCCAGGCAATCATGAAATCCACTCATCTTCAAGCTGCCGAAGCTGAGAAGCCCATGTCTATCGTTCGATAGAAGAACGTCCTTTGAACGAGGTCAGTTAGATCGTGGTCTCGGCTACTTACGGAGTGATTGCGGTCTCTCCACTGATTGCATTCATGGAGAAGCTGGACAGGTGTATCTTGGGGATGTTGCATTTGGATCCTTGGACTGAAGATGAGGTTGTTGTCTAAACGGCTGCTTTGCCCAAGAAGCCGTGGATGGAAACGAGTCAAGGAGAGAAGCAACCTAGAATTCAGGAGAAATTTCCCAACAGTGAGAACAATCGGTGGAACAACTTGCTTCCAGAAGTTGTGACACTGGACGTTTTTAAGAAGCGATGGGACAACTATTTGTTTGAAACGGTATAGGATCTCCTACTTGAGCAGGGGGTTGGACTAGAAGACCGCCGAAGCCCCTTCCAATTCTATTATTCTGTTGCCCAGTCCAGAGACTCTAAATAGGTGGGCTTTGGTGCTCTGCAGAATGACAGCCCTTTGTTTTGCAAATGACTCATGAAGATTAATGAGTAATAAATGAGATTAATTACAAACACTTTCTCCTCCTCCTCTTCCTCTTTTTTCTTTGCCTCCTCTCCTCCTCCAACTTTCAAGGCCCGAGTAGCAATCTTGCGTGGGTAGAAACATCAAAGGCATTTGAACCTGCCAAGCGTTCAGGATGAAAAATGAACAGTATTAATCGTGGCCCACCCATCACGGAAGGAGATGTATAGGGGGACCATCGGGTGCTCGTCTCCAAAGTGAGGCACGAGGGTGCCTGGGCTTCTCAAGATTGTGAGAGCCGTTGCTGCTTTTATGGTACGAATCTCCTATTCAGCCCCTTTAATCTTCCCCCAAACACACCTTCGCTGCTTGCCCCAGAGCCATTGTTTCCTGAATTCCGCTCTTTGAAAGATGTTAAAACTAAGAAGCGTTTAAGGAAGGGGGATTGATGGAAATAGAGGAGGGGGAAGCAGGATTAGGAGAATGCAAAAGATACCAGCAAGAATTAGAAAGCTATCTTCTTTTCTCCTCTCCTCTCCCCTCCTCCTCTACTTTCCTCTCCTCCTCTTCTCCCTTCTTCTCCTCCCCTTCCTCTCCTCTACTTTCCTCTCCTCCTCCTCTCCCCTCCTCTCTTCTTCTCCCCTTCCTCTCTCCTCCTCTCCTCTCCTTTCCTCTCCTCTACTTTCCTCTCCTCCTCTCCCCTCCTCTCCTCTTCTTCTCCCCTTCCTCTCTCCTCCTCTACTTTCCTCTCCTCTACTTTCCTCTCCTCCTCCTCTCCCCTCCTCTCCTCTTCTTCTCCCCTTCCTCTCTCCTCCTCTACTTTCCTCTCCTCCTCCCCTCCCCTCCTTTCCTCTCCTCCTCCACTCCCCTTCCTCTCCTCCCCTCCCCTCCTCTCCTCTTGCCTTCTCCACTTCATCTCCCCTCCCCATCTCTTCTCTCCCTCCACTGCTCTCCCTCCCTAACCCTAACCCCTCTCCCCTCCTTTCCTCCCCTTCCCCTTCCCTCCTGCTCTTCCCTCTTCCCCTTCCCCTCCCCATCTCTCCTCCTCTCCCTCCCCTTCCCCTCCTCTCCCTTCCCTCCTTTCCTCTCCTCCTCCCCTCCCTCTCCTCCCCTCCCCTCCTTTCCTCTCCTCCACCCCTTCCTCCCCTCCTTTCCTCCTCTCCTCTTGTCTTCTCCCCTTCATCTCCTCTCCCCTATCTCTTCTCTTCCTCCCCTGCTCTCCCTCCCTCCCCTTCTCCCCTCCTTTCTCTCCCTTCCTCTCCTCCCCTTCCCCTCCCCTCCTGCTCTCCTCTCTGCCCCTCCCCCTCCCCTCCCCTCCCCTCTTTCCTTCCTCCCCTTCCCACCCACCCCCACACACATATTCAAAAGATTAAACTAATTTCACTTGTATCCTCCTGTTTTACTTGAACATGATTTGGATATTTTGCCTGAGGAATAATATTCATGCCTCCTTCAGATTTCATGTAGGTGTCAAAGATGTACAGAAGTCTTCTGAGGATTGTAGGAAACCTCTATCAATACTCAGAGAAGAGAAGCGACACAAAATATTCTCTACAAGGGAAAGCTCAAAGTTCCTCCCAGCACAACATTAGTTCAATCCCTCTCGGTCTTCTCTGGGTGAAAACTCTTCCAAGGTGTCTCAAACGCTTGAGACACCTTGATGTGCCTCAAAATCTAAATTTCCTCCAAATGTAGCTTTACATTTGGCTCTTCTAACTTTTGGCTCTTCCTCACCAAAGCTCCTGCTCATCATAACTTCTGGAAAGCAAATATGATGCAGGCTATCAAATAGGAACACTGGCAATGGTTTTAACTTTAAAAAGGGATCATTTTAGCCTAACCAAGAAAGGAGAATTCACCATTACCTTCCAATCTTTGAAGGGCCTTCATGGAGAAGAGGGTGTTTATTTAATTCTCCATACCATAAGAAACAGTGGATGGAAACTCATCAGGGGAAGATTTAATATTTGAAAATAAGGTGAAATTTCCTGACAATGAGAACAATCAATCAGTGGAACTGGTGGCCTCCAGAGCTTGTGGGTGTGCTCCATCATTAGAGGTCTTCAAGAAAAGAATGGACAACCACTTGTCAATGATGGTAGAAGGCAGTGGTGAAATTCAATTTTTTTTACTACTGGTTCTGTGGGCATGGCTTGGTGGGCATGGCAGGGGAAGGATACTACAAAATCTCCATTCCCTCCACACTCTGGGGCCAGCCAGAGGTGGCATTTTCTGGTTCTCTGAACTACTCAAAATGTCCACTATTGGTTCTTCAGAACCTTTCAGAACCTGCTGGATTTCACCCCTGGTAGAAGGACTCCTGCCTTGGGCATGGAGTTGAACTAGAAGATTTCTAAGGTTGTGATGGAACAACTCACTGCAGCCAACTCACCATGGCCAACTCACCATGGCTCCATGCCCATGGCTAACTCACCATGGCCAACTCACCATGGCCAACTCACCATGGCCAACTCACCATGGCCAACACACCATGGCCAACTCACCATGGCTCCATGCCCATGGCTAACTCACCATGGCCAACTCACCATGGCCAACTCACCATGGCCAACTCACCATGGCCAACACACCCATGGCCAACTCACCATGGCTCCATGCCCATGGCTAACTCACCATGGCCAACTCACCATGGCCAACTCACCATGGCCAACTCACCATGGTCAACACACCATGGCCAACTCACCTTGGCCAACACACCATGGCCAACTCACCATGGCCAACTCACCATGGCTCCACGCCCATGGCTAAGTCACCATGGCCAACTCACCATGGCCAACTCACCATGGCCAACTCACCTTGGCCAACACACCATGGCCAACTCACCATGGTCAACACACCATGGCCAACTCACCTTGGCCAACACACCATGGCCAACTCACCATGGCTCCATGCCCATGGCTAACTCACCATGGCCAACTCACCATGGCCAACTCACCTTGGCCAACACACCATGGCCAACTCACCATGGTCAACACACCATGGTCAACTCACCTTGGCCAACACACCATGGCCAACTCACCATGGCCAACTCACCATGGCTCCATGCCCATGGCCAACTCACCTTGGCCAACACACCATGGCCAACTCACCATGGTCAACACACCATGGCCAACTCACCTTGGCCAACACACCATGGCCAACTCACCATGGCCAACTCACCATGGCTCCATGCCCATGGCTAACTCACCATGGCCAACTCACCATGGCCAACTCACCATGGCCAACTCACCTTGGCCAACACACCATGGCCAACTCACCATGGTCAACACACCATGGTCAACTCACCTTGGCCAACACACCATGGCCAACTCACCATGGCTCCATGCCCATGGCTAACTCACCATGGCCAACTCACCTTGGCCAACACACCATGGCCAACTCACCATGGTCAACACACCATGGTCAACTCACCTTGGCCAACACACCATGGCCAACTCACCATGGCCAACTCACCATGGCTCCATGCCCATGGCTAACTCACCATGGCCAACTCACCATGGCCAACTCACCATGGCCAACTCCCCTTGGCCAACACACCATGGCCAACTCACCATGGTCAACACACCATGGCCAACTCACCTTGGCCAACACACCATGGCCAACTCACCATGGTCAACACACCATGGCCAACTCACCTTGGCCAACACACCATGGCCAACTCACCATGGCCAACTCACCATGGCTCCATGCCCATGGCTAACTCACCATGGCCAACTCACCATGGCCAACTCACCATGGCCAACTCACCTTGGCCAACACACCATGGCCAACTCACCATGGCCAACTCACCATGGTCAACACACCATGGCCAACTCACCTTTGCCAACACACCATGGCCAACTCACCATGGCCAACACACCTTATCCAATTCACCAAAGCCAACTCACCCTACCAATTTGCCACAGGACAACTTGCTGCGGGATGATCCAGCAATTAAATTTAATTATTTAAAATAATTTAACTTTTAAAAAAAAATCATTCACATTTCATTTTGTCCCTTCTTTGGCATCCTTTCTTTAACAACCGTATCCCACCATTTCTTCGACATGAGTGTAACTCTTGCCCCACGGCGAGTTGTCTTGAGTGAATTGGATGTGGCCACTTGGCTGCAGTGAGTTGTCATAGACACACACACACACACACACACACATACATCCAAGGTACCCTTCCACCCCTAGGATGCTCTTCCCATCGTCATCATTGGCATCCTTCAGCCTCCAAAGACGATGATATCATGCTCTGGAAAGAGGTCCTAAAGCAGCCTCTGATGTGGCTAAAAAGCCCAATTAGGGAGTGGGAATCCCTTCCACAATGAGGATGGATACATTCTGTCCCCTGCCCAGCTGCCAGATTTTGCTGGTTCCGGGACTGCCTCTTGGCCTCAGCCTGGTGAACCAGTGTCCCTTCGAATTGGAGAAGGCCATGCTGCGTCTTTAGCCTCCCCGCTGAATGGTCAGAGGTCGAGGTTTCCCAGCTGTGAATGTTCATCCCCAAGGCCTTTAGATCCCTCTTGCCGATATGCTTATATCGCAGCTGTGGTCTCCCTCTGGGGTACTTTCCCTCTTGACACTGGGGGAGTGGGCAACCCAGTGGCAAATGAGCTTCAACATTAGTAAGTGCAGAGTGATGCACGTTGGGGCAAAAAAACCCAACTACATCTATAAACTGAACTCCTTGCAACTAACCAGGAAAGGGACCTGGGTGTCCTGGTGGACAGCTCAATGAAGGTGTCAACCCAGTGTGCTGCAGCAGTGAAAAAAGCAAACTCATTGCTAGGGATCATTAGGAAGGGTATAGAAAATAAGTCAGCAAGTGTCATTTTGCCTCTTTCTAAATCTATTGTGAGGCCCCATCTGGAGTATTGTGTACAGTTCTGGTCCCCATCCCTTCAGAAGGATATTATGGAAATGGAAAAGGTGCAGAGGAGGGCAACCAGAAGGATTAGGGGGCTGGAACACCTTCCTTACCATCTGAGGCTGCAATGGCTGGGCCTCTTCACTCTAGAACGACGGCGCCTGAGAGGTGACCTGATTGAAGTCTATCAAATCATGCACGGTGTGGACAAAGTAGAAAAGGAAAAAACTGTTTTCCCTATCGCACAACACTAGAACTAGGGGGCACTCCATGAAACTTTTGATAACTAGACCTCAAACAAATAAGAGGAAGTACTTTTTCACCCAGAGGATGATGGAACTCCCTGCCAGAAGAAGTGGTGACAGCTGTCAGCCTCGACACCTTTAAGAAAGGATTAGAGGAGTTCCTGGAGAACAAGGGTATCTATGGCTATCATGATGGATGCCTAAGGACACCCTCCGGGATGGAGAGATAGGCAGGATATCTCTCAAGGCCATTTGCAGGGAATCACAAGCAGGTGAAGACATCTGCTTGGGAAGACCCTGAAGCAAATGGAGAGCCACTGTGTGAGACAGAAGGCTGGACTGGATGGGCTGTGGCCTCTTCCAGCAAGGCTGTTCTTAGGTTCTTATACAGGAGATCTTTCAGAATCCGACCATCGGCCATTCTCACGGCATGCCCAAGCCTGCATAGACGTGGCTGTTTCAATAGGGTATACATGCATTCCAGCACATCCCAAGACTGTGCTATTTGGAACTTTATCATGCCAGGTGATGCCAAGAATGCGTCAGAGACCATGCCCATGAAAGGTTCTTCCCATATATTCATATGTTAGTCTTACGAATGACGACAGTTCTTCTTTGGATGGTCTTCTCACATTGATGTATAATTGGGGAAAAGATTTCCCAAGAATGCCCCGCTGAGAGCTAAAATACCCTCCCTAAAATGTCATTTATATATTATTGGATTGCCCCCCCACCCCGCTCTAGGCAAAGGTATTATTATTCTCTCGATTCTGCTCACCTTCTGCTATGCTTCGGTGGAGACTTTTAATTAACTTTATTTCTCCTTTTTAATTTCTGCTGTCTGGAAACTGTTGCAATTGTCCAGTTTACGGCGTGCTTTTAAAAAGCTGTTTTCAGGATTTATTTTACGTTCAGGCTGTTATCTTAATCTTTTTCAGGAGCTCCTTTCCTACTAGTATTTTATTTTGAAGGCAGCATGCATGTTCTTTAAAAAGCAACTATAAATATGGGGTCATTAAAAATACCATTTTTTTAAAGCGTGCTTTTCTTCTTTTTCTTTTCTTTCCCCCCAAAATGAAACAAGCTGGGGACTTGTGGCACACAAAGAAATTTCCCCCCCCCATGCTTGGTGTCCTCTTTCATAACCTTTCTTGACACAATTCTCAAGGCAGGCCGCAGTTAACCGAAGCCAACACTAAGCAAAATTGCAATCACGATCATCTAGGGGTGATAAAAAAGAAGTAAGCCCCCAGGGGAATATTTTATAAGGGTGACAGTGGAAGGTAATTTTCTCACAGTTGGATTGAGATAAGAACCAAGGATGAAAATGATACATTCTCCAAAGTTTTGAAGTCGGAGCAAAGTTATCATAAATCATCACGTGAGCTTCAGTGTTTGGTTCTGTGGAAGGTTTTGTTTTGTTTTTTTGCTGTGAGTTGGTGGGATTCAGTCAGTTGTGACGGATTCAGGCAAATCGGATGCTAATTTTACATCTGGTTCACCGAACCGGTAGTTGCAAGGACTGGGTGCCCCTAACCTCCAAGGAGCCTCTACATGTCTCATTTTGGATGCCAGGTAAGTGCAGGTCCCACATGAAGGCTCTAGGGACAGTGATGGCGAACCTATGGCATGGGTGGCCACAGGTGGCACGCGGAACCATTTCTTAGGGCACGCGAGGCATTGCCCTGTCAGCACTAGCACACATGTGTGCACTGGCCAGCTGATGTAGGCCTTCTTTTGAGGCCGTTTTTCGCCCTCTGGAGGCTTCAGGGAAGCTCCTGAAGCCTCTGGAGGTGGGGAGGGGAGGCTGTTTTCACCCTCCCCAGGCTCTGGAAAGCCTCTGGAGCTTGGGGAGGGTGAAAAAAGTGCGCCAAAAGCAGGGGGTCATGCACATAGCATTATGGGTGTGGCACGCCCACGCACGACCCCCTTGCGCTCCCCCCACTTTTGGCACGCGAGCCAAAAAGGGTTAGCATCACTGCTCTAGGAGAGTGAAAAATGGGCCTCCCGGAAGTTCTGGAAGTCCAGAAATGGTCCTATTTCCAACCTCCAGCAGGGGCTTATTTCTACTGTTGGAGTTCTTGGGACTCTACATCAAAGGTTGGCGTGAAAACTCGGGGTGCCAAAGCTATTTGGGAAGTGGTGACTGAACAGAAGAGACCAATAAGATTCTGTCGAGCCCTGTGAACAGGGTTGCGATTCAGACAGTTCAGACCGGTTTGGGCAAACCAATAGCTCCAACGAACAGCTGAGAATGAACTGGTTCTCTTCGATGCTGAGGTGATGATGATCAGGTTGGCCTGCATGCCCACCCTTGCGCTTTGCTTACCTATATCCTCGCAACTGATTCGCGTGGCAGAGCGGAACGCATGCTCACCAAAGTGGTTGTTAAACCGGCCAGATCCCACCACTACCTGTGAACCAGGGGTGAAATTCAGCAGGTTTTGACGGGTTCTGGAGAACCTGTAGTGGAAATTTGGAGTAGTTCGGAGAAATGGCAAATACCACCTCTGGCTGGCCTCGCCCCCATCTATTCTCTGCCTCCTGAGTCCCAGCTGATCAGGAGGGAATGGGGATTTTGCAGGAACCTTCCCCTGCCATGCCCACCAAGCCATGCCCACAGAACCGGCAGTAAAAAAATTGAATTTCACCACTGCTGTGCACCATGAACTTCTCTTCCAAAGCATGTTCAGATTGTCTTCTTCTGTTGCCGATTGACCTTCTCGGCTTCCTCGGTGGCGGCGGAGGAGGCCATCAAGAAAACGATGGATCGAGGTTGGAAAACAAAGTGCAAACTTCACGGCACCCCAAAACGAACATTGGTGGAGGGCAACACCGCCTTCTCCATTCTTTATTGGATTAGTTGGGGAAATAAAGCTCAGGCGGTAATATTTTGTTTTCGCTGTTGCCGGAATGAAAAGATATGCCAAGGGAACCCTCCGCAGATATACGGCTCTTTCATCCACGGATGCCAGCAGGCTTTGCTCTACTCTAAGGCAGAGAATTAATGTCCTACATATATAGGAAAAAAGAAAAACGGGCGCAGAGATATGAACTGGAGACATTTTGGCCTCAGAACAATAACTTCTCGGGTTGAGTTAAATGCGTTTTGACTCAGCCAATGCGGAGTTTCTATTGACAGCAGATAATCACATCCCACATTACAAAATGATTATAGGTGTGGAATGCCGAGCTGGGACCGCCGCCATTTCAGAAGGTGGACTTATATAATTGCCACATTGTTGGCTGTTTACCGACTTTTAGTTTCTTGTGGTTTTGTTTTTTTAAGAATAACCTGAAGACATAGCAAGTTTTCCTGGTTGGATTAGATTGAAGATGGCTTCCTGTGGACTGGAGCTGACAGCAACACAAGGACAAAACAGCCTGGAAGCAAATGAGTGAGATGAAGAAGGGGGACAAAGATAGGATAGGATAGGATAGGATAGGATAGGATAGGATAGGATAGGATAGGATAGGATAGGATAGGAGAGGAGAGGAGAGGAGAGGAGAGGAGAGGAGAAGAGAATGCAGAAGAGAAGAGAATGCAGAAGAGAAGAGAATGCAGAAGAGAAGAGAAGAGAAAAGAAAATGCAGAAGAGAAGAGAAGGGAAGAGAAGAGAATGCAGAAGAAAAGAGAAGAGAAGAGAATGCAGAAGAGAAGAGAATTCTTTATTGGACACACAAAGAATTTGTCTTTGGTGTAAAAGCTCTCAGTGTACATAAAGATAATAAAATACATTAATCAAGAATCATAAGGTAACACTTAATGATAGTCATACAAATAAGCAATCAAATCATACTAGGAAACAATCAGTATAAATCATAAGGATACAAGCAACAAAGCTGCAGTCATAAGTGGGAGGAGATAGGTGATAGGAACGATGAGAAGACTAATAGTAATAGTAATGCAGCCTTAGTCAATAATTTGACAGCGTTGAGGGAATTAGTTGTTTAGCAGAGTGATGGCATGAAGGATAAAAACTGTCCATGTGTCTTGTTGTCTTGGTGTACAGTGCTCTATAGCGTCATTTTGAGGGTAGGAGTTGAAACAATTTATGTCCAGGATGGGAGGGGTCTGTAGATACTTTCCCAGCCCTCTTCTTGACTCGTGCAGTGTGCAGGTCCTCAATGGGAGGCAGGTTGGTGGCCACTGTTTTCTCTGCAGTTCTGATTCTCCTCTGAAGTCTCCGTCTGTCTTGTTGGGTTGCAGAGCCAAACCAGACAGTGATGGAGGTGGAGATGACAGACTCCATCATTCCTCTGTAGAGCAGAATCAGCAGCTCCTTTGGGCAGTTGGAGCTTCCTGAGTTCTGATTCTCCTCTGAAGTCTCCGTCTGTCTTATTGGGTTGCAGAGCCAAACCAGACAGTGATGGAGGTGGAGATGACAGACTCCATCCTTCCTCTGTAGAGCAGAATCAGCAGCTCCTTTGGGCAGTTGGAGCTTCCTGAGTTGGCGCAGAAAGAACATTCTTGGTTGTGCAAAGATGCTTCTATCCCTTTCAGCTGTAGGAGGAGAATACTGGTTTTGAAAGCCCGCCCAGATGAAGCTCAGTAGCACATTGAAGACATGGTTGGTGTGGCATTGTGGGAAATTCACTGTGCCTTTCTCCCAATCTGGTGATGGGTTGAATGTAGTGAGGAGGTGGATCCTCGGAAGGGAGGGGGTGTATTCCAGAGGAGCAAAAGATATTATGTGTGAGTGAAAGAGGATGAAGACAGTCTCCCCCTAATAGCCCCCAGAGTATATTGTAGACTCCTCAATCTAGCAAGATGTGGTGGAGTGTGGTCTGGATTCCCAGAAGGGAGGGGCTGCATTCCAGAGGAGTAAAAATGAGGACTCAGCTTGTTGGGGGCAATATGCTGGCTCTGTAAACCGCTTAGAGAGGGTTGTAAAGCACTGTGAAGTGGTATATAAGTGCTATTGCCCTCCCTCCCTCCCTCCCTTCCATGGTGTGCACTGATTAGAATGCAGTATTGCAGGCTAACTTTGCCAACTGCCAACAGTTTAATCCTGACCAGCTCAACGTTGACTCAGCCTTCCATCCTTCCGAGGTGGGTAGAATGAGGACCCAAATTATTGGGACCCAGATTGTTTGGGGACAAGAGGCTGACTCTGTAAACTTCTTAGAGTGGGTTGTAAAGCACTGTGAAGCAGTAGCTAAGTCTAAGTGCTACTGTTATTACCTTCCTTCCTTCCTTCCTTCCTTCCTTCCTTCCTTCCTTCCTTCCTTCCTTCCTTCCTTCCTTCCCTTCCCTTCCCTTCCCTTTCCTTTCCTTTCCTTTCTTCCTTCCTTCCTTCCCACAATGGTTAGAATGCAGTATTGCAGGCTAACTATACCCAGTGCCAGCAGTTCAATTCTCACTGGCTCAAGGTTGACTCAGCCTTCCATCCTTCCCAGATTGTTGGGGGCAATATGCTGGCTCTGTAAACCGCTTAGAGAGGGTTGTAAAGCACTGTGAAGTGGTATATAAGTGCTATTGCCCTCCCTCCCTCCCTCCCTTCCATGGTGTGCACTGATTAGAATGCAGTATTGCAGGCTAACTTTGCCAACTGCCAACAGTTTAATCCTGACCAGCTCAACGTTGACTCAGCCTTCCATCCTTCCGAGGTGGGTAGAATGAGGACCCAAATTATTGGGACCCAGATTGTTTGGGGACAAGAGGCTGACTCTGTAAACTTCTTAGAGTGGGTTGTAAAGCACTGTGAAGCAGTAGCTAAGTCTAAGTGCTACTGTTATTACCTTCCTTCCTTCCTTCCTTCCTTCCTTCCTTCCTTCCTTCCTTCCTTCCTTCCTTCCTTCCTTCCTTCCTTCCTTCCTTCCTTCCTTCCCTTCCCTTCCCTTCCCTTTCCTTTCCTTTCCTTTCTTCCTTCCTTCCTTCCCACAATGGTTAGAATGCAGTATTGCAGGCTAACTCTACCCAGTGCCAGCAGTTCAATTCTCACTGGCTCATGGTTGACTCAGCTTTTCATCCTTCCCAGATTGTTGAGGGCAAGAGGCTGGCTCTGTAAACTGCTTAGAGAGGGCTGCAAAGCACGGTGAAAAGCGGTATATAAGTCTAAGTGCTGCTGCTATTGCTATTAAACCCTCCACTCTCTTCTGCAAACATCAAAAATCTTAGCCTTGTATAGTTTGTAATATTGTCCCATCATGGGCAGTTTCTTTAGGTCGGTCCATCACAAAGTTATACATATATCTATTTTTCTTTTAGAAAGTTTTAAAAGAAAAATATAATTGCCTTATTACCACCGTTATTTGAAGACAAATAATGTTATTTATTTTAGAGAGAATGGCCATCCACACACACACACACACACATATTTGCCACCGGGATTCATATAAAACGCAATCATCAGATGGTGAGCGAAGGAAGTTACATCACATTTTCTTTTCTTTTTTTTTTGAAAAAGCCAAACGCTCATTTTTCATACCAAATGAAAAGTCAATAGTTTTAATTGGATTTTTTTTATTATTATTGTGAAATGGCTCTCTTCTCTTATTGAAGCCTTCCTTTTTCTATTTGCTCTGCCAGCCCCCGCAGCATTTTCTGCGGGAGGCGCTCCGATTGTAATGGCACGGCAAGCAACGTCTCTCTTATATTTGCTCTTGATCAAAACCTCGCAGTTCTCATAATTGCCTTCCCCCCTCCTTCCCCTTGTTTTTCCTCCTTCCAGCCTGGGGGAATCCTGACTTCTGAGAGCATCATTTTATCTGTCAGAAGGACTTTTCATCGAGTGCAGCAAAAAGGGAAGGTTTAAAATGCTCTCTCTCCACCCCCTCCACCCGCGGGGGGCTCACTTCAACTAAGGAAAAGAGGGAAGAGCTGGTGGTTGGTCTTATCTTCAAGAAGAAGTGTGGGTGGACACTGTCATTCCACGGTTTGATCCCTAGGTGGCAGTGAACTAAGCTCAGTCTAGGCATATAGCCTGTGGTGAGAAGATAAGAGTCCCTGTGGTGGAATGTAGTCTGGATTCCCAGGAGGAGAAAGTAGCGAAAATTTGAGGAGGAAACAACAACGATGAAGTTGAATCTATTGTGATCTGGATGAAGAAGCTAGCGAAAAGTTTCTGAACCATCTGCTACTGTCGAGGGAGCCCAACAGGCACTGCGATGAGAGAAAAACCTGGCCGGATTTGATGTTTGAGACACAGTTTGCCTGAGGCAGATGAAAAGACTTTCCTGTAGCCTCCAGGAGAACCACAAAGACATTTAATAGTGGAACTGGCCAGAGCTGGATCCTTCTCATTCTTCGTTATTCAGATGTACAAAAAGATCTTTCAATCCAATCTCCTCGGGCCTCGGTCCACTAGCAAAAAAATAATAATGGGATTCTTTTTTGAGCTTTCCAAAGAGACTTTGACTAGAGCCAGAAAGTGAGAAGCTCAAATGCTTTCTTTCTTTCTTTCTTTCTTTCTTTCTTTCTTTCTTTCTTTCTTTCTTTCTTTCTTTCTGTCTCTCTCTCTCTGTGTATCTTTGTCTCTGTCCCTGTCTCCTTCTCTTTCTCTGTCTCTGTCTGTCTGTCAGTCTCTCACTTTGTCTCTCTCTCTCTCTCTGTATCTTTGTCTCTGTCCCTGTCTCCTTCTCCTTCTCTTTCTCTGTCTGTCAGTCTCTCACTTTGTCTCTCTCTCTCTCTGTATCTTTGTCTCTGTCCCTGTCTCCTTCTCTTTCTCTGTCTGTCATTCTCTCACTTTGTCTCTCTCTCTCTGTATTTCTGTTAAAGTGAGTTTCTCTTTTGACCCCCCAGTCACATGACTACATAGCCACGCCCACCCAGTCACATGACCCGACCCCCCCCCCCTATGACATCCCCACTCCTGCTGGAGATGCTCCCCCGTTCGCTAAATTGGTGGAGGAAGACTTCCTTCCGTCCCCACCTCCCGAATTCCACTGTTCTTAAGACATATTCTGACATTTACAATTCAAGCTGGGTGAAATTTGTCAAGAGAGAAATGTCATTTGGGGAAATGTCAAACCCTCCTTCCCTGGGTAGATGAAAAGTTAACGACCTAGCCAAAAAGAAAAAAAAAAGAAGAAAAAGAACAATCTATTCGAACGATTATAGGATATAATACGATATGCAAATACTGTCAGTGGGAGCTTAATGGCATAATCAAATGGTTTCCTTTCTCGTCTTCTCTTTCCCTCTCACTGGACTTTTTGACGTCTGCTACCACATTCAAAGGGACACGGTGGCTCAGTGGCTAAGACGCTGAGCTTGTCGACCAGAAAGATCAGCAGTTCAACGGTTCGAATCCCTAGCGCCGTGTAACGGAGTGAGCTCCCGTGACTTGTCCCAGCTTCTGCCAACCTAGCAATCCGAAAGCATGTAAAAAATGCAAGTAGAAAAATAGACAGATTTATAATGCTTTATTGCCTTTGGAGAGAGCCAGTGGGTCAGCAGTGGCTCAGTGGCTAAGATGCTGAGCTTGTCAATCAGAAAGGTCGGCAGTTTAGCGGTTCGAATCCCTAGCCTCATAATGGAGTGAGCTCCCATTATTTGTCCCAACTTCAGCCAACCTAGCAGTTCAAAAGCGCATAAAAATGCAAGTAGAAAAATAGGAACCACCTTTGGTGGGAAGGTAACAGCATTCCGGGCACCTTCAGCATTGAGTCATGCCCGCCACATGACCATGGAGATGTCTTCGGACAATGCTGGCTCTTCAGCTTTGAAAGGGAGATGAGCACCGCCCCCTAGAGTCAGGAATGACTAGCACAGATGTGCGAGGGGAACCTTTACCTTTACTTTACCAAATTCAAATTCATTTCTCATCTGGTAGCTCAGAGCTGCAAAAGCTCTGGGCCAGGTGTTTGCAGAAAGACCACCAGGATGAAACCTTGATTTGATGAACGTTGTGTCCTCCACATCAGCCAAGTTCTTCCTTGGCAAGGTCTCATAGTTTGCGCGATGCCAGCGATAGACGATCGAGTACCACTTTGTTTTATTACACTCAGGAGTGGCTAAAGCACCTGTTTCATTTATAACCCGAGGCAATTAATATCATGATGTCCAGTTAAAGTAGCTGGCAATCCATTAAAAAAAAAAAAGAGAGAGAGAGAGAGAGAGCGCGCATCCAACTGGTTGCCCAGATCCTTGCTAAGCTGGACTTCTCCTTCCATAACACCATTATGGAATGATGATGAGGTGCAGTGGTTAGAGTGCAGTACTGCAGGCTACTTCTGATGATCACTGACTGTCTACAATTTGGCAGTTCATATCTCACCAGGCTCAAGGTTGACTCAGCCTCTTATCCTTCCGAGGTGGGTCAAATGAGGACCCAGATTGTTGGGGGCAACAGGCTGACTCTGTAAAACGCTTAGGGGCTGTAAAAGCTCTATGAAGCGGTATACACAGTAAGTGCTACTACTATTGCTCTTCCTTTTCTCCCTTCCTTCCTTCCTTCCTTCCTTCCTTCCTTCCTTCCTTCCTTCCTTCCATCCATCCATCCATCCATCCATCCACCCATCCATCCATCCATCCATCCATCCATGGTGTTCAGTGGTTAGAGTGCAGTACTGCAGGCTACTTCTGATGATCACTGACTGTCTACAATTTGGCAGTTCATATCTTACCAGGATCAAAGTTGACTCAGCCTTCCGTCCTTCTGAGGTGGGTCAAATGAGGACCCAGATTGTTGGGGGCAAGAGGCTGACTCTGTCAACTGCTTAGAGAGGGCTGTAAAGCTCTGTGAAGCAGTAACTAAGTGCTACTGCTATTACTTTTCCTTCCTTCCTTCCTTCCTTCCTTCCTTCCTTCCTTCCATCCATCCATCCATCCATCCATCCATCCATCCATCCATCCATCCATGGTCTGCAGTGGTTAGAATGCAGTACTGCAGGCTACTTCTGCTGATCACCGGCTACCAGCAGTTTGGCAGGCTCAAGGTTGACTCAGCCTTCCATCCTTCCAAGGTGGGTCAAATGAGGACCCAGACTGTTGGAGGCCAGAGGCTGACTCTGTAAACTGCTTAGAGAGGGCTGTAAAACACCGTGAAGCGGCATATAAGTCTAAGGGCTATTGCTATTTAATCTGTCCTGCCTAACGATGAATTAATCTAAGCACCCTTTAATGGACCAGTTTTGGTTTAAAAGAATCAGACGACCATTTATCTTTCACTAACGAGAAGATGCTTCTTGGAATGACCCCAGAGACATTTTAGCAGAAGAAGCTTGGTGGAGCTTCTGGAGGCAAGCCATTCCACTGATTGATTGTTCTCACCGTCAAGACATTTCTCCTTATTTCTAGCTTGCTTCTCTCCTAGGTTAGTTTCCTTACATTGCTTCTTGTCCTGCCCTCTGGCACTTTGGACAGCAAGTCAATCCCATCTGCTCTGTGACAGCTCGTCAAACATTGGAAGATTGCTATCATATCACCCCTAATCCTTCTCTGGGAGCTGAAGTCTGGGAGCTGAAGTCCTTCAGACTTAAAGTGGCAAAGTTTGCCCACCCCTGGTCTAAACATACCCAGTTCCTGCAACTGTTCACCACACGTTTTAGCCTCCAACCTCCTTCATCTTTGTGCTTCTTCCCTCCATCATTCATTCATTCATTCATTCATTCATTCATTCATTCATTCATTCATTCATTCATTCATTCATTCATTCATTTGTCAAACATGTATAGGATAGCAGGTATAAGTATGAACATGGTCATGGACATGAACAAAGGAAATGAATACACTAAATGGGGACAGTAGGACAGGGATGGTGGGCATCCTGGTGCACTTATGCACACCCCCTTTATCAGTGGTGAGTTTCAATTTTTTTTAGAACCTACTCTCTAGGTGTGGCCTATTTTGTGGGCGTGGCTTGGCAGTCATGTGACAGGGCGGGAGTGGCCAACTTGTAAAATGTGGTGAAACTCATTTAACAATGCTCTTGCTTAACAACCAAAATTTTGGGCTCAATTGTAATGATAAATTCTTTCTTTCTTTCTTTCTTTCTTTCTTTCTTTCTTTCTTTCTTTCTTTCTTTCTTTCTTTCTTTCTTTCTTTCTTTCTTTCTTTCTTTCTTTCTTTCTTTCTTTTCCTTTCCTCTCCTTTCCTCTCCTCTCCTTTCTTACTTTCTGCCTTCCTTTCCTTTCCTTCCCATTGGGTTACTGGCAGCGGCAGGCCAGACTTACTTCTGAGTCCGCCGGTGGAACCCCCTCTCACCGGTTCTCTAAATTTCACCATCTGGCTCTTGCGAGAAGGTGCGAGCCTGCAGAAACCCACCACTGCCCTTTATGGACCACTTAGGAATGGAGTAAGGTCCATGGTAGACAGTTTAAGGTTGAAGCTGTGAGGGTTTGAAGTTTAAGGTTTAAGGTTTATTAGTTTTTTATACTGCCCTACTTCCGAAGGACTCAGGGCGGTGTCCAGCCAAAGTAAAACAGATATATAAAAGTTAAAAGAACAGTTTTAAAAGCACATTAAACAATTTGGCCTCTCTTAAAATTAAAAAACCAAACAAACCCCGATTAAAATTAATAAAAATTCGTAATTAAAAATTCATTTTTATGCCAGCCCGGCTTGTTGGAAAAAAAAGGTTTTGAGAGCACGGCGGAAGGTGCGTAGGTCAGGGATAGTTCTTAATTCCGGGGGCAATTCGTTCCAGAGGACAGGTGCTCCCACGGAGAAGGCTCTTCCCCTGGGTGTCGCCAATCGACATTGTCTAGCCGAGGGCACCAAGAGGAGACCCTCTCTATGGGAGCGTCCTGGCCGGCGGGAGACTCTCGGTGGCAGAAGGCGATCTCGTAGGTACCCAGGTCTTAAGCCATGGAGCGCTTTAAAGATAGTCACCAGCACCTTGAATCGCACCTGGAAAACCACCGGAAGCCAGTGTAGCTCACGTAGGAGGGGTGTTACATGGGAGCATCGCGTCGCCCCCTAATTATCCGCATGGCCGCATTCTGGACCAGTTGGAGCCTCCGGGTGCTCTTCAAGGGGAGCCCCATGTAGAGAGCATTGCAGTAGTCCAGATGGGAAGAGACGCGGGCGTGAGTGACTGTGCACAGGGCATCCCGATCCAGGAAGGGGCGCAACAATGTATGTAGGATGTAACAATGGGGACAGGTAGAGCATTCCAGCCGTTGACCACTCTGTTGCTGAAGTCGTACTTTCTCCAATCGAGTTTGGAGCAATTCACCTTGAGTTTGCATCAATTGTTTGCCCGTGTATTATTGTGGCTGAAGCTGAAGAAGTTGTTGACAGGTAGGACGTCGTAGCAGACAATTTTGTGTACTATGCTTAGGTTCAACCACAGGTGATGCAGTTCCAGATTGTCCAAGCGCCAAAATTTGGACAAATTTGTGGCATAAGGGATTCTATGGTGTGCAGAGGAGTGGAGAACTCTTCTCGTGAAATACCTCTGGACCCGCTCGATCGTATTAATGTCCGATATACAGTGTGGATTCCAAGCAGACAAGCTGTATTCGAGAATTGGTCTGGCAAAGGTTTTGTATGCCCTAGAAATCTTTCTACAGATTTCTCTGATATTTTTTAAACCACGCTAGAAGGAACAACCCTTGATGGATATGATGCTGGATGGGGAGGAACCAAATGTCCTCCTCTCCTGAAATGAACCAATCTGAGGAGGTCCTTCTCAACTCACTCTTCTTCTTCTTTTTTTGTAAGTCATCCAATGGAATGCATCAGCTTGCAGTTCTCGGTCAATGCCCAGGAGAGGAGACGAGCTGTCATTTCTTTTGGATCTACGCTTGGCCATGTTATGGATGGTTTCCCTGGAAACAAACTTTTTTGACATTCGATATATTAAAGGCATTGCTCATGTCTGATTGCCACCATTCTCGAAAAGTGGGGAGGGGCACGAACCCAGGGCTTCCATAAAAGACCTGAGGCTTTGCTGACAGGCACAGCTCCGAGATGGAGAAACAGAGGGGGAATTTGCTGAGGCGGCGGAAAAGTATTGGCAAAGTTTGCACCGTTTTGAAAGGATGACTCGAGGAGGCGAGCAGAATCTGCAAAACGTAGGGCAAAATTTGCATCCCACAGGAAGGTCTTCCCCTCTGGTCTTTCTTTAAAAGCTGCTGTCAACTCCAAACTAAACCTGGCAGCAGCCATCTTTCTGTTCTTCAGTGGCCACACAGTGGGGGAAGGTGGGGAAAAGTGGTTGGAATGCATTACTAGACAAAACAAAGAGCTTTCTCATGAGAAGCAAGGTCATCTCTATGGGCAACCAATAAGGTTGGGGAAAGAGGGCTTGACGAGCCTGCCAATTAACCCAATTGGCCAAGGTCACCTGTGACCCTAGCAATATTAAACATATTTACTTGTTCAATTATACTGTAACTGCGGGAAAGATTTAGATTTGATTTTCCTTTGAAGCTGTGCCTGTCAGGGTTCCAAATAACATCCAAAATTAAATCAGAGCCTATCTTTTCTTTTGGATCTTTGGCCAGCCAATGCCATATGATTACAGATTAACAAGAGTTGTAAAGATTTAAGATTTATTGCATTTATATACCGCCCTATCTCCCTTTCGGGACTCAGGGCGGTGTACAGCCAACAGTAAAAATGAGTAATATAAAAGTTAAGATCAAATGTTAAGATATAATTAAATAAATTGGCCTGCCAAATTAAAACCCCCTACTAAAATCAAGGTCAAGGTAAAGGACCTTGTGGGTCATCTAGTCCCACCTCCACCCACCCAATCAGGAGACCCTACACCATTTCTGAAAGATGGCAGTCCAGTCTCTTGAAAGCCTCCTGGGATGAAGCTCCCACAACTTCTGAAGGCAACTTCTGTTCCATTGATTGCTTATTGTAACCTTATTTCTGGGTTGAATCTCTCCTTGGTCAGTTTCCATCCATTATTCCTTGTCTGGCCTTCGGGTGCCTTGGGAAATAGCTTGACCCCCCTCCACCCTGTGGCAGCCCCTCAAATATTGGAAGACTGCTATCATGTCTCCACTGGTCCTTCTCTTCACTAGATTAGCCATGCCCAATTCCTGCAACCGTTCATCGGATGTTTGAGCCTCCAGTCCCCTCATCATCCTGGTTGCTCTTCTCTGCACTTTCTCTAGAGTCTCAACATCTTTTTTATAGTGTGGTGTCCAAAACTGGATGCAGTACTCTAGGTGTGGTCTTATTATGTCTTTATAGAGTAGTATTAGTACCTCCCTTGATCTTGATTGTGTTCCTCTGTTAATGCAGTTTAGGATTGCATTGGCTTTTTGGGCTGTTACTTGGACATCAATCACCTACTTGGTGCATTCTACCCAGTGGTGGGATTCAGCCAGTTCGCACCTATTCAGGAGAATCGGTTGTTAACTTTCTAAGCAGTTCAGAGAACCAGTTTTTGGAAGAAATCTTATTTTGTTTTTTTGTTTATTTTATTTTATTTTTTATTTTATTAGATTTATACCCCGCCCTTCTCCAAGAGGACCCATGGCGGCGCACAGGAATTTAAAAGATACATACAAAAATCAAATAGAAAATTTAAAAACTTATTAAATACCCATCCTGCGCTAAAAACCAAATTAAAATCCCCCAAAATTAAAATATCTAAAATAGTCACAGCGGAGGTTACGCTAGGCCGGCTTGATGAAAGAAATGTGTCTTTAGACACTGGCGGAAGAGGCGGAGTTCTGAGATGGTGCGAAGTTCAGGGGGTAGGTCGTTCCAAAGGGCAGGGCCCGCCACAGAGAAGGCTCTTCCCCTGGGTTTCGCCAGTCGGCCTTGATCGGCCGACGGCACCCTGAGAAGACCCTCTCTGTGGGAGCGGATCGGTCGAAGGGATGTATGGGGCAGGAGGCGGTCTCGCATTTTCCCACTTTACGGGGCTAATCCTGTAAAGAAGGCAGGAAGGAAACATTCTGGTGATGTTTCCAGCCTCATCTTTATTGCCCTGCTTACAGAAACTGCCTCTCTGCTTAACCTCTTATTCCATTGTAACCACTAAGGCGAAGAGCCCATCGGCGTGAGTTGATTTGCCCACGCCCACACAGTCACATGACCACCGAGCCACGCCTACCCAGCTGGTCATTAGGGCAGAGAACCAGTTGTTAAAAATATTTGAATCTCACCACTGATTCTGCCCGAAGGCAGTCAAGTTGGGTTTTAATGTGTTGTGTGGATGCAGCATCCCTCTGAGACATTGCTTTTCACCGCTGCTCTTCGCACGTCTCACCTGCATGTAAAGCATGAGCTGGAAGAGAGTTCAACACCCTTAACCTCGCAACCGATCTTCTGAAATCCAGGCCAAAGTTTTCTCCAGCATTATCTGGCTGGGAACTGAACTGAGAACTTTTGGTATGCAAAACAGGGGCTCTCCCCTCTGAAAAAAAAGAAGAATGGAAATAAAAGAGTGGGAAAGACATAATGATGAATGCTTGGCCCTTTGGCTCGGGGAATGCAAGATAATAACACACAGCTTGAATACCTGGGAAGAATTTTGAGTGAAACAAAGATGGGAGAATCTCCGGTAGAATGTAAAACAGAGAGTGTCATACAGAAGCATTTCTTCTAATATTTTCCTCCCATCCTTCTGCCCATTTCTGGTTCTTGTTGAACTTTAAGAACTTTATGGACTGGTCTTCTTGGATGTTTTCTCCAAAGAGGAGATGATTGGATGGAGTGTCTGTGGGTGGAGCAGGGTGTTACCTGCATTGAGTAAGTGCCCAAGGGGAGGGGAGGGCAAAATAGAAACACCCAACCAATCGCTGGGCAAACTTTGTGCCATGGTCTTCCTGGTTTCCCAGTCTTCTACTCAACCCCAAGTCAACCCATGAGAAGCACTCTCATGGACCTTTTTGAGAAGCAAACATTCAGAAGGGAAGGGACCTTGGGGGTCTTCCAGTCCAACCTCCTGCTCAGGCAGGAGTCCATGTACCTGTGATGGCGAACCTATGGCACGCGTGCCACAGGTGGCACGTGGAGCCATTTGTTAGGGCACGCGAGGGATTGCCCTGTCAGCTCCAGGTACATGCGCGCACTGGCCAGCTGACTTTGACCTTCCTTTAAGGCTGTTTTTCGCTCTCAGGAGGCTTCTCAGGAGACGTCGAAAAACAGCCCTACAAGCAAACCGGAAGTCACCATTCCTGATCTTCCGGATTGCCCGTAAGGCCGTTTTTTGCCCTCTGGAGGCTTCAGGGAAGCTCCTGAAAGCCTCCGGAGGGCCTCTGGGGGGCGGAGGAGGCTGCCCTCCCCAGGCTCCTAGAAAGCCTCTGGAGCTTGGGGAGGGCGAAAAAAGTGTGCCAAAAGCAGGGGGGGAAGCATTGGTTGTGTAACAGCATTATGAGTGTGGGCACTCCCTGCACTTCCCCCTCGCTTTTGGCATGCGATCCAAAAAAGGTCAGCCATCATTGCCCTATACCAGGGGTCTGCAAAGTCGGCTCTTTTAAGACTGGTGGACTTCAACTCCCAGAATTCCCCAGCCAGCCAGGCTGGCTGGGGAATTCTGGGAGTTGAAGTCCACCAGTCTTAAAAGAGCCGACTTTGCAGACCCCTGCCCTATATCATTTCAGATAGATGGTTGCCCAACCTCTTCTTAAAAACCTCCAGTGATGATGCTCCCACAACCTCTGGAGGTAAACCATTCCACTGATTGATTGTTCCCACGGTTAGGAAATTTCCCCTTAGTTCAAAATTGCTTCTCTCCTTGATTAATTTCCATCTGTTGTTTCTTGTCCCGCCCTAGCTGCTTTGGAGAACATAACAGAATAACAGAGTTTGGAAGGGACCTTGGAGGTCTTCTAGTCCAACCTCCTGCTCAGGCAGGAAACCCGATACCATTTCAGATGAATGGTTGTCTGATCTCTTCTGAAGCACCTCCAGTGATGGAGCGCTCACAACTTCTGGAGGCAAGCCATTCCATTGATGGATTGTTCTCACTATCAGGAAATTCCTTCTTAGTTTCAGGTTGGTTCTTGACCAGTTTCTATCCCTTGTTCTGCCTTCAGGGGCTTTGGAGAATAGATTGACCCTCTTTTCTCCATGACAGTCCCTCAAGTACTGGAAAACTACTGTAATATTACCTCTAGTCCTTTGGATTAACCGAATAGCAGTAGCACTTAGACTTATATGGTTAGGTTAGGTTAGGTTTATTAAATTTATATAGTAGCAACTGTGAGAGGGATCTTGGAATCCTAGTGGACAACCATTTAAATATGAGCCAGCAGTGTGCAGCAGCTGCCAAAAAAGCCAACACAGTTCTAGGCTGCATAAACAGAGGGATAGAATCTAGATCACGTGAAGTGTTAATGCCACTGTATAGTGCCTTGGTAAGGCCACACTTGGAATACTGCATACAGTTTTGGTCGCCACGATGTAGAAAAGACGTGGAGACTCTGGAAAGAGTGCAGAGAAGAGCAACCAAGATGATTAGGGGACTGGAGGCTAAAACATATGAAGAACGGTTGCAGGAACTGGGTATGTCTAGTCTGATGAAGAGAAGGACCAGGGGAGACATGATAGCAGTGTTCCAGTATCTCAGAGGGTGCCACAAAGAAGAGGGAGTCAAACTATTCTCCAAGGCACCTGGGGGCAGGACAAGAAGCAATGGGTGGAAACTAATCAAGGAGAGAAGCAACTTAGAACTAAGGAGAAATTTCCTGACAGTCAGAACAATTAACCTCTGGAACAGCTTGCCTCCAGCAGTTGTGAATGCCCCAACCCTGGAAGTCTTTAAAAAGATGTTAGATAGCCATTTGTCTGAAATGGTATAAGGTTCCTGCCCACGCAGGGGGTTGGACTAGAAGACCTACAAGGTCCCTTCCAACTCTGCTATTGTATTGTATTGTATTGTATATACCGCACCCTTTCCCAAAAGGGACTCGGGGCGGTGCACAGGCAATTTAAAAACATATATAAACATAACAATATACAAAATATAAAACCAAATTAAATTAATATCCCTGCGCTAAAAATTTAAATATATTAAAACAATATCCCTAAAACCAATTTAAAACAATTTAACTGCAGACTGTGGGCTAGGCGATGTAAGTTATATACTGCTTCATAGTGCTTTTACAGCCCCTCTCTAAGCGGTTTACAGAGTCAGCCTCTTGCCCCCAACAATCTGGGTCCTCATTTTACCCACCTCGGAAGGAGGGAAGGCTGAGTCAACCTTGAACCTGGTGAGATTTGAACTGCAGCTAACAGTCAGCTGAAGTAGCCTGCAGTATTGCACTCTAACCACAGCACCACCTCGAACAACATAATAGCAGAGTTGGAAGGGACCTTAGTGGTCTTCTAGTCCAACCCCTTGCTCGAGCAGAAAACCCTACAACATTTCAGACAAAAGGTCTTCCAATCTCTTCTTTAAAAGTTCCAGTGTTGGAGACTTCACAACTCCTGAAGACAAGCTGTTCCACTGGTTAATTGTTTTCACTATCAGGAAATTTCTCTGTAGTTCTAGGTTGCTTCCCTCCTTGAGTAGCTTCCATCCCTTGCTTCTTGTTCTGCCTTAAGGTGCTTCATGAAATGACCAAGCAAACAAAGGCCCTCAGCCAGTTTTGTTTGACACGGTCTCACACCTGTGCACATTACAGGACAAGATAGTAAGAGGATGCATTTTGCACTTCCGTTTACTTTCCAAGTAGGGGGGAATCTACCTATCCTCGTAGTATCCCCTGCTGTAAATTCCTTAGCTCCTCGCTATATCAATCTCCTTTTCCTGAGCCTGAACATCGCTTCATTTCCCCGCTGAACGCAGGCCAGGAAAAAGAAAAGATGATTAATTGGACATTTTAAAAAGTGTCAGCTTATCTGCCATTTGCTGTTTGTGAACATCTCTGATGCAAGCCGCTGGTTTCCTATTTCCTCCCCTTCTCCGTCACTCCTGTCACAGCTGCCAGCCCACCAAGATGGATCATCGGAGAGGGAGAAAAAAATAAGTGGAGGGTCCCTTCATCCTAAATCCATCATCCTCCTTGCCGAAAGGACGAGGCGAAGTGATGGAGACGAAGCATCAGGGTTGGTACACTCAAGTGAGTTAATAATCATAACAGTAATAGAAGCCCTGGGATGGAATCGAGGGAGCCATACTTGACTTGGCCTTTCTTCTGCTGCTCCGAATCTCAGCGAACTGGTTAGGATTCTCTTCAGAAAGAAAGAGCGAGACCCTCAAAGTCCGAGGAGGAGGAGGGGTGTCAACCGATTCCCCTAAAGCACCTGAAGACAGAGAAGAAGCAACGGGTGGAAATTGGTCAAGGAGAGAAGCCACCTAGAACTAAGGTGGAATTTCCTGACAGTGAGAACAATCAATCAGTGGAACAACTTACCTCCGGAAGTTGTGGGCGCTCCATCACTGGAAGTGTTCAAGAAGAGACTGGATAACCATTTGTCTGAAATGTTGTAGGGTTTTTCTGCTTGAGCAAGGAGCTCGAGAAGAAGGTCTCTAAGGTTCTTTCCAATTCTTTTATTATGTATACTGGCTGGATACTTGGGCTCCGCTGTGAAACTATGTGATCGGGTTGGATAAATCAACACTTACAGCTTGAAAATTAATGAGTAGTTACGATCGGCCTCTCCTATTCCCCTTCTCTCCCTCAGGTTGTCCCCATTGATCCTCTCCTATCTCCTTCTCTCCCTCAGGTTGTCCCCATTGATCCTCTCCTATCTCCTTCTCCCCTTCAGGCTTGCCCCACAGAGGCCTCTTCTATCTTATCCCCTTCTCTCCCTCAGTCTTAACTTCTTAGCATCAGGGCGTTTTTCAGGTGGGGAGGGGGAGTTGAATGTCTAAACTCCCAGCCCACATGCCGCATGATTTCATGCGCTGGCCATGCCCATGCCCAAGTGATAGTTGGAACAGAATTCTTTTCAGGTGGGGAGGGAGAGTAGAATGTCTAACTCCTTAGCATTAGAGCATGTTAATAATAATAATAATAATAATAATAATAATAATAATAATAATAATAATAATAATAACAACAACAACAACAACAACAACAACAACAATAATAATAATAATAATAATAATATAAGAAATACTAATGATCTGATGGTCATTTAGAAAGTTCTTTTCTTAGCGAGCACCTAGATGCCAAGAGGAGCATATGTGCTGAATTTCAAGTTTGTAGGTTTTATGGTTCTGGAGATTTCGTGATGATGCATGAGTGGTATTTCTCTTGTATATATATATATATATATATATATTTGGTTAATCCAAAGGACTAGAGGTGATAAGACAGTAGTTTTCCAGTATTTGAGGAACTGTCACAAAGACAAAGGGGACAATCTATTATCCAAAGTACCTGAATGCAGAATAAGAAGCAATGGATGGAAACTAGTCAAGGAGGGAAGCAACCTTGAACTAAGAAGGAATTTCCTGATAGTAAGAACAATTAACCAGTGGAACAACTTACCTCCAGAAGTTATGGGTGCTCCATCACTGGAAGTTTTTTTGGAAGAGATTGGACAACCATTTTTCTGAAATGGTATAGGGTCTCCTGATTGAGCAGAGGGCTGGACTAGAAGACCTCCAAGGCCCCTTCCAACTCTGTTATTCTGTTATTCAAAGGAGACCCACAAGTCTAATTCCGGAAGGTTTGGGATTAGCCCCAAAGCCCACCAATTTTGGAGGCCAGGAGTTTTGGGAAGACTGATCTAAGTGTTCCATTTCTGGTTAGCTTTTTCAGAAAGCATCCCTTAGCGTTCTCAAGACCCTTTTCCAAGCTAAATTGGAATTTATCAATCTAATTTCTCCCAAGGTCAACAGGAGAAGGGTGCATATGGATTTACCCTGCTTTAGATGACAGCGAGGTTTGCCCGTCTGTCCGTATTAATTATTCAGACCCAAACTGTAATGGAGTCCCCAAGATCTACTCCTGCCTTCGACAAAAGGAAGTCTCATCACCGCATTTGTACATCTAAATTACTCCGGAATTATGGGTGATTTGTGAGAAAGCAATACCCCAAAGTACCTCCTGGGCTGGTATCCAAAATTTGAAATGAATTTATGACAAACTCGCGATTGACCCATTACTTATAAAGTCCGTTAAATTCATTTTAGACTCGGGCTTTCGAGGGGCACCTGATTGATGATGCAAACTCATATAAATAGAATGAAATAGATTAAGTCTCCTTTTGAAATATGGCTGGCCATTAAAACGGGCGCATTTTAGGCTGCTCGAAACATGAAATACCACTTTAGTAGTTACTCCAGTCTGCTGCCTAATTGCGTGCCTTCTAATGGACTTGAGTTATTCTGAAGTTGGCAAGAGAAAACACGAAGTTGCAGATATATCATTTCTTGGCTGTTAACTTAGCTACAGTTATAATCCTGAGAGCTGTGCATGGAACACAGAACAATAATAATTTCTTAGGAGAAAATGCATGTCAGGGTGGGGTTTTTTTTCTTTTCCAAAGGCACAATGGGTTGTCAAGGATGATTCTGGATCAGATGGATCTCCTTTTGCTGATTCATGGCGGTATATTTCTTACGGCAGCTTCAGGGAGAAATTCAGATGTGAAAGAACACGAGACGGTATGAAGAGTGCAGAGAAGGCCAACGGAGATGATTAGGGGACTGGAGGCCAGAATATACGAAGAACAGTTGAGGAACTGTTAGCAACTCTGGGTTCAGAACCAGTGTTACAACTCTGGTCCCGTAACCAGTGTTAGCAAATAAATGCGGAATAGTGTAATACACCGGACAGTAAAGAGATACGTTGCTTTAACCACACACAAACTCTAAAACAGTGATAGTAAGAAAATAAATAGTCTTTACTTTGTAGCAACTAAATTATTTCTTCCGACCAGTGAGACTAACTTCTCAAGTCAAGTCAAGTTTAATTTGTAGACCGCTCCCTCTCCCCAAAGGGACTCGGGACGGTGCACAGGAAATTAAAAAGCATACAAACATAGAAACATTATAAATATATAAAATCGAATTAAACCAACTATATCCCTGCGCTAAAAACCTAAAATCCTTAAAAACTAAACCCCTTAAAAACCCAATTAAAACAATTTCAATATTCAGACTAAAGGCTGGAGAAGTAGATTAGGCCAGGCTGGCCTGCTGGAAGAAATGGGTCTTAAGCTTTTGGTGGAAGGAGCGGAGGTCTGAAGTTGTTCTGAGCTCGGGGGGTAGGTCGTTCCAGAGAGTTGGGCCCACCACAGAGAAGGCCCTTCCCCTGGGCGTCGCCTAGTGGACGGCACCCGGAGAAGTCCCTCTCTGTGGGAGCAAATCGGCCGCAGGGATGTGTGGGGCAAGATGCGATCTCACAGATATCTCAAACAATAACAGTCCTTCACCAAAACACAAGAGTTATCTTACAGTGATGCAAAACAAATACTTCTTCTCTCTTCAGCTTCAACTCCTCCAGCGGCAATCAGTAAACACAGGACTCAGTGGTCGAACAAGGGAACGGACTGTGTTCCTGAGCTTCCTTTATGGTAGAGCTGAGAAGCACAGCCAATCAGAATTCAACACAGTTCTTAAAGCTACATATACTCTTTAAGAACATAGGCTCATATATATTGTCAACCCAATATAAGGCTGAATATCCTAACAGGAACTGGGTATGTCAGTTTAACGCAAAGAAGGATTAAAGGTGACACGATAGGAACCTTCCAATATTTGAGGGGGTGCCATAAAGAAGAGTGGGGTCAACCTATTCCCCAAAGCACCAGAAGACAAGAAGAAATGGATGGAAGGCAATCAAGAGAGATCCAACTTAGAACTTAGAAATTAGAGAAATTTCCAGAGTGAGAAAAATTAACCAATGGAATGACTTGCCTCCAGAAGTTGTGGGTGATCCATCACTAGAAGCTTTCAAGAAGAGACTGAACGGACATCTGTCAAAAATGGCATAGGGTTAAAATAAATAAAAGTCAGAAACGAGCCATACTTCTCTCTCTCTCTCTCTCTCTGGTTGGGATCCATCCCCTTTTAAAAAATCACGGTTTTCACTGGCGGGCAGTAATTTTTTCGTGGCAACTAATGTAACCTCTCGAGCGCTCGGCTCTTGACAAATTAATACATGTGTTGTGCCTCTTAGAAGCTTAACATACCTGTGTAGTTTCTCCTTTTACCGCCGTCCCCATGGAGAAATTCATTTTACATTTGTAAGGAGAATTTCATTGCTGAACACCAGTTTCTCCATCCCCAACTGGAGTCTGGAAGAAAAGATGAAACCAGCCAACCTTACTTAATTCGTGTAGTTGACTGCAGCATTTTAAACATGAGATTTTGGGCTCCGGATTAAAAGGTGGTATTCAGCCGATTTGGACTTGATTTCTGCTACCCGTCTGAATCAGCTGAATACCACCTTTTAATCCCACCCACCCACCCACCCACCCCGGCTCTATACTGTCCTAGTTAGACATGTTTTTGAGGACAGGTACATGCACGGAAGGTACGTGTATGAACAAATCATGCGTGGAACGCCAGGCGCATGTGTGGAAGGGACATATCAGAGGTGGTATTCAGGAGGTTCGGATCAATTCTGGAGAACCAGTAGCGGAAATTTTGAGTAGTTCAGAGAACCGGCAAACACCACCTCTGGCTGGCTCCGCCCCCATCTATTCTCTGCCTCCCGAGTCCCAGCTGATCGGGAGGGAATGGGGATTTTGCAGGATCCTTCCCCTGGAGTGAGGAGGGATTTTGCAGGATCCTTCCCCTGGAGTGAGGAGGGAATGGAGATTTTGCAGTATCCTTCCCCTGGAGTGGGGAGGGAATGGGGATTTTACAGTATCCTTCCCCTGGAGTGGGGAGGGAATGGAGATTTTGCAGTATCCTTCCCCTGGAGTGGGGAGGGAATGGGGATTTTCCAGTATCCTTCCCCTGGAGTGGGGAGGGAATGGGGATTTTCCAGTATCCTTCCCCTGGAGTTGGGAGGGAGTGGAGATTTTGCAATATCCTTTCCCTGGAGTGGAGAGGGAATGGGGATTTTGCAGTATCCTTCCCCTGGAGTGGGGAGTGAATGGGGATTTTGCAGTATCCTTCCCCTGGAGTGGGGAGTGAATGGAGATTTTGCAGTATCCTTCCCCTGGAGTGGGGAGGGAATGGAGATTTTGCAGTATCCTTCCCCTGGAGTGGGGAGGGAATGGAGATTTTGCAGTATCCTTCCCCTGGAGTGGGGAGGGAATGGAGATTTTGCAGTATCCTTCCCCTGGAGTGAGGAGGGAATGGAGATTTTACAGTATCCTTCCCCTGGAGTGGGGAGGGAATGGGGATTTTACAGTATCCTTCCCCTGGAGTGAGGAGGGAATGGAGATTTTGCAGTATCCTTCCCCTGGAGTGAGGAGGGAATGGAGATATTACAGTATCCTTCCCCTGGAGTGGGGAGGGAATGGGGATTTTACAGTATCCTTCCCCTGGAGTGGGGAGGGAATGGAGATTTTGCAGTATCCTTCCCCTGGAGTGGGGAGGGAATGGGGATTTTACAGTATCCTTCCCCTGGAGTGGGGAGGGAATGGGGATTTTACAGTATCCTTCCCCTGGAGTGGGGAGGGAATGGAGATTTTGCAGTATCCTTCCCCTGGAGTGGGGAGGGAATGGGGATTTTACAGTATCCTTCCCCTGAAGTGGGAGGGAATGGAGATTTTACAGTATCCTTCCCCTGGAGTGGGGAGGGAATGGGGATTTTACAGTATCCTTCCCCTGGAGTGGGGAGGGAATGGGGATTTTACAGTATCCTTCCCCTGGAGTGGGGAGGGAATGGGGATTTTACAGTATCCTTCCCCTGGAGTGGGGAGGGAATGGGGATTTTACAGTATCCTTCCCCTGGAGTGGGGAGGGAATGGGGATTTTACAGTATCCTCCCCCTGGAGTGGGGAGGGAATGGAGATTTTGCAGTATCCTTCCCCTGGAGTGGGGAGGGAATGGGGATTTTACAGTATCCTTCCCCTGGAGTGGGGAGGGAATGGGGATTTTACAGTATCCTTCCCCTGGAGTGGGGAGGGAATGGAGATTTTGCAGTATCCTTCCCCTGGAGTGGGGAGGAAATGGGGATTTTACAGTATCCTTCCCCTGAAGTGGGAGGGAATGGAGATTTTACAGTATCCTTCCCCTGGAGTGGGGAGGGAATGGGGATTTTACAGTATCCTTCCCCTGGAGTGGGGAGGGAATGGGGATTTTACAGTATCCTTCCCCTGGAGTGGGGAGGGAATGGGGATTTTACAGTATCCTTCCCCTGAAGTGGGAGGGAATGGGGATTTTACAGTATCCTTCCCCTGGAGTGGGGAGGGAATGGGGATTTTACAGTATCCTTCCCCTGGAGTGGGGAGGGAATGGGGATTTTACAGTATCCTTCCCCTGGAGTGGGGAGGGAATGGAGATTTTGCAGTATCCTTCCCCTGGAGTGGGGAGGGAATGGGGATTTTACAGTATCCTTCCCCTGGAGTGGGGAGGGAATGGGGATTTTACAGTATCCTTCCCCTGGAGTGGGGAGGGAATGGAGATTTTGCAGTATCCTTCCCCTGGAGTGGGGAGGAAATGGGGATTTTACAGTATCCTTCCCCTGAAGTGGGAGGGAATGGAGATTTTACAGTATCCTTCCCCTGGAGTGGGGAGGGAATGGGGATTTTACAGTATCCTTCCCCTGGAGTGGGGAGGGAATGGGGATTTTACAGTATCCTTCCCCTGGAGTGGGGAGGGAATGGGGATTTTACAGTATCCTTCCCCTGAAGTGGGAGGGAATGGGGATTTTACAGTATCCTTCCCCTGGAGTGGGGAGGGAATGGGGATTTTACAGTATCCTTCCCCTGGAGTGGGGAGGGAATGGGGATTTTACAGTATCCTTCCCCTGGAGTGGGGAGGGAATGGAGATTTTGCAGTATCCTTCCCCTGGAGTGGGGAGGGAATGGGGATTTTACAGTATCCTCCCCCTGGAGTGGGGAGGGAATGGGGATTTTACAGTATCCTCCCCCTGGAGTGGGGAGGGAATGGAGATTTTGCAGTATCCTTCCCCTGGAGTGGGGAGGGAATGGGGATTTTACAGTATCCTTCCCCTGGAGTGGGGAGGGAATGGAGATTTTGCAGAATCCTTCCCCTGGAGTGGGGAGGGAATGGGGATTTTACAGTATCCTTCCCCTGGAGTGGGGAGGGAATGGAGATTTTGCAGTATCCTTCCCCTGGAGTGTGGAGGGAATGGGGATTTTGCAGTATCCTTCCCCTGGAGTGGGGAGGGAATGGGGATTTTACAAGCCACACCCACCAACCATGCCCACAGAACCTTTAGAAGGAAAGTTCAAATCCCACCAGTAACCGGTGGTAACAAATGTGCCCGGATTCCATTGCAAAAAATTAAAACAGGCGACAGAGAAAGCCATGCCCTGACTCCTAATAATTATAAAAGCAATCGTGTTTTTTTTCTCACTGTTTTATCATGAAGTCAAAATCAGAGAGATGGCATTTTCTGTTTCCTCCTCTCCCATTTCTGTCTTTCCCCCCCAAAACCATTTGCATAAACTCTATCCTGCAATGCAGGAGGGGAAAAAAAAAACCTTTTGAGATATTAACAAGATTATAAAAATGTCAAACCACATTTAAAACACTGTCGTGAATGGGAACGTTTTAATTATGAATAAATAAGGGGGAAACACAGCTCTTGAATGGAAAAGGTTGCGCTAGTTATCTGTACTTAAGTGGAGAGTGGTACGCATGCTGCTGGTTTTTGTTTTTTTTAAACAATGCCTCCAACCTTTCTTTAAAATGAGATAAGAAAAAGGATTATTTGGAGGAAATTAAAAAAGAGAAGCGTAAAACTGATAGCGCGTAGCTACTCAAATGCTATCTTTATACACAGTTATTACAAGAGATTAATGGGCTTTGGAAGGATGTCGATCTACCCTCCTCCCACCAACCTCTGGCTTTGCAGCCAAAAAATGAGAAAACGCCAACGTTACTTTGAAAATTGATTAAAAGAGGATTAGCAGACGAAGGATGGCGATAATCAGACCTTGTTCTGATAGATATTCTAAACTATTCGGCTGACATCCGTGATCACTATAGAACTACTCAGGGCTCTTAAGCCAACTTTATTGCTAAAAATATGGCAGCGTCTCCAACTGGAAGGAGGTGACATGATAGCAATGTTCCAATAGAATAGAGTAGAGTAGAGTAGAGTAGAGTAGAGTAGAATAAAATAGAATGGAGTAGAGTAGAGTAGAGTAGAGTAGAGTAGAATAGAATAGAATAGAATAGAATAGAATAGAATAGAATAGAATAGAATAGAATAACAAAGTTGGAAGGGACCTTGGAGATCTTCTAGTCCAACCCCCTGCTCAGGCAGAAAACCGTACATCACTTCAGGCAAATGGATATCTGCTTAAAAACTTCCAGTGTTGGAGCATTCACAACTTCTGGAGGCAAGTTTGTTCCACTGATTAATTGTTCTCACTGTCAGGAAATTTCACCTTAGTTCCAGGTTGCTTCTCTCCTTAATAAGTTTCCATCTGTTGCTTCTCGTCCTGCACCCAGGTGCTTTGCAGATTAGCTTGACTCCCTCTTCTTTGTGGCAACCCCTGAGATATCGGAAGACTGCTATCACGTCACCCCTAGTCCTTCTTTTCGTTAAACTTGGCATACCCAGTTCCTGCAGCTGTTCTTCTTATGCTTTAGCCTCCATGTTAGCTCCCATGACTACCTAGCAATGCCCACTCAGTCACATGCCCACCTAGCCAGTCCTCCCCCCAACAGTCTGAGGGACCATGAATCAGCCCCCCGTTTAAACACTTTGAGGACCGCTGTGTTAAGGTGTTAAGAGGGGGCTGAGCTTGGAGGCCTTGCAGGAAAAGACACAGGATTGTGAAGTTGAGGAGCTTGACATGAATTCTGATGGTCATAATTCAGTCCCTGACCTTTGAGAGTCTTCTTGGAGATGCCCAGAGCCGAACATGGAGACCCTCTGTGTGCAAAACCTAAGTTCTTTATCTCCGAACTAACGACGTCTCTTTCCTTCTTTGTAGGGGCTGTCAAAGTGAGGTTGGACTCAATGTGCCAGCTCCTACCAGATTCTTCCCTTCCCTTTGCATTATTCATAATTCTTTCATCTTCCTTGCAAAATTCAAATGCAGCCCCACCCTCGACAAAGCCCTGCCAGCAGAAAATATTCCTCGTTTCCTGAGACACCTTTGTTCTTTCGGGCGCATTTGCTTGCTCTTCTTTCGAGTGTCTCAGTTGAAAGTCAACAGAAGACTCATATGATGTTCTAATCATTGGCAGCTCTGCAACAAATGAGAGCTAAGGACAATGGAGGGGGCTGTTCTTTGACTTGGCACAGAAGAAGAGGGCTGCGGGAGGGAAGAGGGGAGGGGAGAGATTTCGGAAAAGTCTGTGTTTTTCAAAACAGGGAGCCAACCCAGGTCACACTCGGCTCAGAAAATGCAGGTGGCACCAAAAAAAAACCACCCCAAACCCTTCCAAGGTGGTGACTTCGATGTTAGCCTCAATTTGGAAATTCAGCTGCAAGTTCTCATTTCACGGCTCAACTAGGCAACGTTGCCAGTGCGAAGAGCTTGGCTTGGCTTTCTGTTTGTTAGTCAGTAGCTTGCCCTGAAACCAGCAGCCAGCAACCGATAACCGGATAAGCAGGGATTGACACCAGACAAACAACACAGCAGAAAACAATATCCTAATCAAGGAACGACTGAGGAGATAATCGCCCTTCCAACAAAACTGAAAGGAGAAGCTACTGTATATAGACAAGGAGTTAACCCTACACCCTTGTGGCATTGATGATGTTCCCTTGTTGGGTCATGAAATGACTGCAAGAAAAAGCAAGCTCAAAGAGCACCAGGGACTACAGAGTTGTCGTCCTCGTCCTCCTCCTCGCATTTTTTTTGGAATACATTTTTATTTTCAACATAAAAAACAAGTAAAAACATTCAATCATTTTCAACTTTGTATATAACATGTCGTTCGGTCGTAAGTTTTTGTGCATTGCTCTTTGCAGTTATAAATGTAGTTATTAATTTTCCATCCAGTGTAACCCAATATATCATTGTTATTAAGTTTAGATATATAAATACATGTGTATGGAATTAAGACTTTTTTCCCCTTCATTTCATACCACCTTATCCTCTTGGATAATTAATTATCTGTATAGTAACATGTAGTATTTGTCAAAAATTAATCTTTTTCTATAGTTATTCAACAGGGGAAAAGAAAAAAAGAAAAGTTCTCCATCACTTCTTGTTTTGTAACATTGTTCTCCATTGGCATTAGCAAATACATTACTACTATAAAATATATCACGCAAGCATTTTTTTTTTTTTGATGCCACAATGGGAGAAGGAAAGAAAATGATTTTTTTTTAAAAAAGAAAATGATTCTTAATGTTTCTTGATGTGGACGCCAGGCGGCCTTGGGAGGAAATTATGAAAAGGAAATTTTTTGAGGGGGAAAAATGGTTTTTGGGTGAATATTCTTGGAAGTTTGTGTCGGGGAGGGAGAGGCAAATTCTGTTTATGAGTGCTTGGGTCCCTCGGCTTTGCTTGCCCTCAGTTTTTCTCACCTTCACCAAGGGTTGCCCTCACTTGCCCTCACTCGTGCTGGGATTCACCTCAATCTAACTGGTGGAAGAATAATTGGATGGCAGCCCACTCAGCAGGCCCCACCTGATGTCTGAGGGGAGCCACGAACTCTTTCTCTGGGGAAGAACCAGGAGAAACTATGGCATCAAAGAGTCAGTCTGAACAAAAAGGTGGGATATTGCATCCCTTCCTTCCTTCCCTCCTTCCTTCCTTCCTCCCCTCCCCCACTCCCTCTCTTTCTTCTTCCTCCCTCCCTTCATTCACTCCCTTCCTTCCTTCCTCACTCCCCTCACCCATCTCCTTCCTTCTTTCCTTCTCCTTCTTTCCTTTCCCTTCAACTTTCTTCTTTCCTTCTTTCCCCTTTCATTCCTTTCTTCCCCTTTCCTTCCCTCTCTTTCCTGTCTTCCTTTTTCCTTCCGTCCCTCCCTCTCTTCCATCTCTTTCTTCTTCCTCCCTCCCTTCACTCCCTCCCTTCCTTCCTCACTTCCTCCCTTCACCCATCTCCTTCCTTCTTTTCTTCCTTCTCCTCCCTTTCACTCCTTCCTCCCCTCCCTCACTTTCCTCTCTTTCTTTTTCCTTCCTTCCCTCCCTCTCTTCCCTCTCTTTCTTCTTCCTCCCTCCCTCCCTCCCTTCACTCCCTCCCTTCCTTCCTCACTCCCCTCACCCATCTCCTTCCTTCCTTCTCCTTCTTTCCTTCCCCTTCAACTTTCTTCTTTCCTTCCTTCCCCTCCTTTTCACTCCTTCCTCCCCTCCCTCACTTTCCTCTCTTTCCTTTTCCTTCCTTCCCTCCCTCTCTTCCCTCTCTTTCTTCTTCCTCCCTCCCTCCCTTCACTCCCTCCCTTCCTTCCTCACTCACTCCCCTCACCCATCTCCTTCCTTCTTTCCTTTCCCTTCAACTTTCTTCTTTCCTTCCTTCTTCTCCCTTTCACTCCTTCCTCCCCTCCCTCTCTTCCCTCTCTTTCTTCTTCCTCCCTTCCTTTCTCTCTCACTCCACTCACCCATCTCCTTCCTTCCTTACTTCTCCTTCTTTCCTTCCCCTTCAACTTTCTTCTTTTCTTCCTTCCTTTCCCTTTCATTACTTTCTTCCACCCTCCATGCCTCTCTTTCCTCTCACTTTTTCCTTCCATCCCTCCCTCTCTTCCATCTCTTTCTTCTTCCTCTCCCCCCTCCCTTCACTCACTCACTCACTCAATCACGCACTCACTCACCTTGCCCATCTCCTTCCTTCCTTCCTTCCTTCCTTCCTTCCTTCTGTTGCCTTTTATTCCTCCCTTCCCTCCCTCTCTTTCCTCTCTTCCTTTTTCCTTCCTTTCCTCCCTCTCTTCTCTCTCTTTTTTCTTCCTCCCTCCCCCCCTCCCTCCCTCCCTCTGTCCCTTTCTTCCTCACTCACTCACTCCCCTCGCCCATCTCCTTCCTTCCTTCCTTCCTTCCTTCCTTCCTTCCTTCCTTCCTTCCTTCCTCCCTCCCTCCCTCCCTCCCTCCCTCCCCTCCCTTCCCTTCCTCTCCTCTTTTCTCATAAACCTTTTCCATAAACTTAGCAATGAAGAGCCTGGTGGGACCCAGTTTCACATAATGGGTAAAGAGACCAGTCTAGAAAACAGCAGGTTGTGAGTTCTCCTCCCATCTTGGGCACGAGACCAGCGAGGGGACCTTGGGCGAGTCCATCACTCCTGACCCCAGTATGGCAAACAGCATCTGAAATCCCTGGGCAAGAAAACCACCATTCCGCCTGACTTGAAGGCAAGCGCACACACCCGCAGGCAGAGCAGTGAATGGAGCGCATGGGTTTGGTTCATAAGAATGAGAAATCATCGCTTAATTCCCAACGCGCCTTTTCCCCTACCTAAAATCAACTCTGGGAATCCTTTTCTCCCCCTTAGGGCCTTCCTTCCCTCTCGTTTTGCCCTCTAACCACCTGCATCATTAGAAAATTAGTACAGCGATTTTCCTTAAACCAACTCGCTATTAAGCATCCAGAGATGAGTCGTTACCAAAATTCAATGTGACAGCCTCTGTAATGATGCCGGGAGCTTGATAGTCCCAGGATGCTAATGAAGTATTGATTGAATATAGAGAGCTTCCCGTGACTGTGGCGGGTTGGGAGTTTCCAGACTAGCGGAAATGCACTTTTAATCCTTCGTTTCTGGATAGGAAGCACTGCAATAAACCTGATAGGAGCCACAGTGGTGCAGTGGTTAGAGGGCAGCACTGCAGGCCACTTCTGCTGCCTGCCGGCTGCCTGCAATTTAGCAGTTCAGATCTCACCAGGCTCAAGGTTGTTGACTCCGCCTTCCATCTTTCTGAGGTGGGTCAAATGAGGACCCAGATTGTTGGGGGCAGGAGGCTGACTCTGTAAACTGCTTAGAGAGGGCTGGAAAGCACTGTGAAGCAGTATATAAGTCTAAGGGCTATTGTTATTGTCCTTCCTTCCTTCCTTCCTTCCTTCCTTCCTTCCTTCCTTCCTTCCTTCCTTCATTCATTCATTCATTCATTCATTCCTTGATGGTGCAGTTGTTAGAGTGCAGTATTGCAGGCTAACTCTGCCTACAGCCTGAAGTTTGATCCTGACCGGCTCAAGGTTGACTCAGCCTTTCATCCTTCAGAGGTGGGTAGAATGAGGACCCAGATTGTTGGGGGCAAGAGGCTGACTCTGTAAACCCCTTAGAGAGGGCTGGAAAGTACTGTGAAGCGGTATATAAGTCTAAGGGCTATTGTTATTGTCCTTCCTTCCTTCCTTCCTTCCTTCCTTCCTTCCTTCCTTCCTTCCTTCCTTCCTTCCTTCATTCATTCATTCATTCATTCATTCCTTAATGGTGCAGTTGTTAGAGTGCAGTATTGCAGGCTAACTCTGCCCACAGCCTGAAGTTTGATCCTGACCGGCTCATGGTTGACTCAGCCTTCCATCCTTCAGAGGTGGGTAGAATGAGGACCCAAATTATTGGGGGCAAGAGGCTGACTCTGTAAAGTGCTTAGAGAGGGATGGAAAGCACTGTGAAGCAGTATATAAGTCTAAGGGCTATTGCTATTGCTCTTCCTTTTCTCCTTCCTTCCTCCCTCCCTTCCCACTGCCAGCAGTTTGATCCTGACCGGCTCAAAGTTGACTCAGCCTTCCATCGTTTCAAGGTGGGTAAAATGAGGACCCAGATTGTTTTGGGCAAGAGGCTGACTCTGTAAACTGCTTATAGAAGGCTGGAAGGCACTGCGAAGCGGTATATAAGTCTAAGTGCTACTGCTATTGCTCTCCTTCCTTCCTTCCTTCCTTCCTCCCTCCCTCCCTCCCTCCCTCCCTCCCTCCCTCCCTCCCATAACTCTGCCCCCTGTCAACAGTTTGATCCTGATTGGCTCAAGGTTGACTCAGCCTTCCATCCTTCCGAAGTCAGTAAAATGAGGACCAGATTGTTGGGTGCCAGAGGCTGACTCTGTAAACCGCTTAGAGAGGGCTGTAAAAGCACTGTAAAGTGGTATATAAGTGTTAGTGCTATTGCTATTGCTCTTCCTTAGTGCTATTGCTATTGCTCTCCTTCCTTCCTTCCTTCCTTCCTTCTTTCCTCCCTCCCTCCCATAACTCTGCCCCCTGTCAACAGTTTGATCCTGATCAGCTCATGGTTGACTCAGCCTTCCATCCTTCTGAGGTGGGTAAAATGAGGACCCAGATTGTTGGGGGCAAGAGACTGACTCTGTAAACCGCTTAGAGAGGGCTGTAAAAGCACTGTAAAGTGGTATATAAGTGTTAGTGCTATTGCTATATATGGTATCGTTGATGATAGTTGAACAACCTCCCTTTGTTTTATCCCTTTCTGCATGCATTTCATCCAGTTAGACCCTTTTAATGCACAATATATCCCACCCCCCACCCCTCTTTTTTGCAGGCAAGTCTCTTTGGTCCAAAGTACATTATATGCTATTTCTAATTATGCATATAGATTTGCACACCATTTTTTCCTCCCCTAATAAGCACCATTTGCTCTGCAGGCTCTGTGTTTACACAAGAGCTCTGAATTATCTGGAAATATGCAACTGTCTGCTGATAATTGCATTCCAGTTTACAGTTTAAACTCAAATACATTTTTTCCCCTGCAGTCCCCAGTGTGGTACAGTTCCCTGTAGTTTGGGGTTTCTTATATATATATATTTAATAATAGGCACGTGGCCATTAATAAAACAGGGCAAAAATTACTCACAGGAGAATTACTTTCTCGTGTGAGATTGTGTGCATTCGGCCCTGGGCTCCTCCTGTATTTTAGTCAAATATCTTGCAAAAATAAAGTTGAAACTCAACTAGAAGTAAAGCAAGGTTGCTTTTCTTGATGGATTTGATCAGTGCATACATGGCACAGAAATTTTCCATAAAATACACTGAAATAAATTTGGATGAACATACAAAGATCCTTCCTTCCTTCTCTCCCTCCCTCCCTCCATCTCTCCCTCATTCACACCTCTTCCTCCTTCCTTCTTTACTTCCTCCTCCCTCCCTTCCCTCCTGCCTCCCTCCTTCTTTCTCATCTTTTTCTTTCCTTCTTTTCCTCATTTCTTCTTTCCTTCCTTCTTTCCTCCCTCCTTCCCTCCTTCCCTCTCATCTCTTTATCTTCGCTCCATCACTCCCTCCCATCTCTTTCTCCTCCCTCCCTCCTTTCTTTCCTTCCTCTCCCCCTCCCTTCTTCCCTCCCTCTTTCACATTCTTTCTCTTTCCTTCTTTCCTTCCTTCTTTCCCCCTCCCTCCCTCCTTCCCTCCCATCTCTTTCTCCTCACTCCTTTCCTCCCTCCCTCCCTTCTCCCCACCCTCTCTGACATCTCTTTCTCTTTCCTTCTTCCCTTCCTTCTTTCCCCCTCCCTCCCTCCTTCCCTCCCATCTCTCTCCTCCCTCCTTCCCTTCCTCCCTCCCTCCCTTCTCCCCACCCTCTCTCACATCTCTTTCTCTTTCCTTCTTCCCTTCCTTCTTTTCCCCCTCCCTCCCTCCTTCCCTCCCATCTCTTTCTCCTCCCTCCTTTCCTCCCTCCCTCCCTTCTCCCCACCTTCTCTCACATCTCTTTCTCTTTCCTTCTTCCCTTCCTTCTTTCCCCCTCCCTCCCTCCTTCCCTCCCATCTCTTTCTCCTCCCTCCTTTCCTCCCTCCCTCCTTCCCTCCCTCCCTTCTCCCCACCCTCTCTCACATCTCTTTCTCTTTCCTTCTTTCCTTCCTTCCTTTCCCCCTCCCTCCCTCCCATCTCTTTCTTCTTTCCCCCTGTAGTTGCCAGGAGCTGAGCTCGGCTGGAGAAAGTTTACATGTTTATACATTATTCAGAGTTCATTGATATTCAGAATGGCAATAGGTCAGCATCGCAGTAGTGTTGACATGGTTTGGCATGCCACCATGCCGTTTCTTACTACTCCAAACAAAAACACTTTGGCAAGGTTTCTGCACCCCTTTCTGAGAAACCAAAGCTGGCAAGAACCCCACCTGGGGTCTCTTCTAGCCTTAATCTGTGTTCATCGGTTCTCATGAAACCATAAATGTGGATGCAGATCAGTGGTGGGTTTCAATTTTTTTTAGAATCTCTTCTGTAGGTGTGGCCTGCTTTGTGGGAGTGGCTTGCCGGCCATGTGATCGGGTGGGAGTGGCTTGGCAGCCATGTGGCTGGGTGGGGGTGGCCAACTTGTAAAATGTGGTGAAACTCACTTAACAACGCTCTTGCTTAGCAACCAAAATGTTGGCTCAGGAACTCTGGCATTTGAAGCACGCAAGTCTTAAAGCTGTCAAGTTACAAGACCCTCGCACCCCTAACCTTTTAGAACATCCTCCCATGGGTGTTCAAACTTGACAGCTTTAAGACTTGTGGACTTCAACTCCCAGAATTCCTCCTCTCGCTCTTCATTTTGATGATGGGCGGATGGACAGGGGGAGAGAGCTAGGATCGGTTCTAAACGGCACTGTCGATTTGTGGAACCTCTTCTATAGAAGAGGCTAGAACTGGCAGGAACCCACCCCTGATTCAAATGTATTTACTGCCAGTTCTGTGGGTGTGGCTTGGTGGGTGTGGCTTGGTAGACCTGGCAGGGGAAGGATACTGCAAAGTCTCCATTCTCTCCCCATGCCTGGGGAAGGATATGCAAAATCTCCATTCCTTCCCCACTCCAGGGGAAGGATACTGCGAAATCCCCATTCCCTCTCCACTCTAAGGGAAGGTTATTGCAAAATCCCCATTTCTTCCCAATCAGCTGGGACTCGGGAGGCAGTGAATAGATGGGGACGGGGCCAGTCAGAAGTACTCAAAATTTACGCTAACAGTTCACCAGAACCTGTCCGAACCGGCTGAATACCACCTCTGGTGTGGACATCAAGGAAAGACAATCCTTTCCTTTCTAATGAAGAGAAAACAACAAGATTGCCTCAAAACCGCCAGCTGCTCCTGACGCCAAGGACATGCCTACAGATTCACAGATAATTGGGCATCTTTGCTATAGGCTCCCAAATGTAGAGCAGAGAATTATTCTGGCCATTATTATTAGAGAAACAAAGCACCATTATTAGTCATAGAAAAGTGTCTCCTACATTTGACTTGTCTATTTTGGGATCACCTTCCATAAGAGCTCTTCGGAGCTGCTGACGTGATCTTCAGAGATATTACGCAGGTCTGGAACTCAAGAGAGAACTCAGAACTAGAGGATTACGATGGAGTTACGGCTCTTCTTTCATTATGGTGGATTGGTGGTGTTCTAACCTAGGCTTCTTTATCTCCATGGGAATGTGGCCAGAGGCCTAATTGCTAAATGCAGACAAGGCCAAACTTAGCAGCTGTAAATTGTAGTCATTCACAGCTCGCAAGGCTTCACCAATAGTCTGTGAAGATTCCGACAGATGTCTGCTCGAGTTGCCAGAGTCTTTCAGGGGAATGTTGATAAACACCCACCTTATCTCCCTGGAAATGCTGCCAGAGACCTAATTGCCAAATGCAGAGCAAGGCCAAACTTAGCAGATGTAAATTGTGGTCATTAACAGTCCGCAAGGCTTCACCAACAGTCTGTGAAGATTCCGACAGATGTCTGCTCGAGTTGCCAGAGTCTTTATGGGGAATGTTGATAAACACCCACCTTATCTCCCTTGGAAGGCTGCCAGAGACCTAATTGCCAAATGCAGAGCAAGGCCAAACTTAGCACAGAGTCAAACAGAACTTCTCAAAGCTTGAACCGACCAGATGAACCAATTGCTTCCTGCAAAAGTTCACATCCTGTTCGCTCCTCTTTTATGTCTTATGTGAGGGGCTAATCCAGGGGTGGGTTGCTCCTGGTTCGGCCTTGATTGGGCAAACCAGTAGTGGCAGTGGTGGGAGGCTCCACCCTGCGGGCTGTGAATGACCATAATTTGCAGCTGCTAAGTTTGGCCTTGTCTGCATTTGGCAGTTAGTTCTCTGGCAGCATTCCCAGGGAGATAAGGTTGGTGTTTATGAGCATTCCCCTGAAAGACTCTGGCAACTCGAGCAGACATCTGTCGGAATCTTCACAGACTGTTGGTGAAGCCTCGTGGCTTGTGAATGGCCGTAATTTACAACCGTATCAATAAAAGAGGGTTTGGGGGACTAAGATTGTGATTTATGCTTTCCCAGGAAGCCTCGGTCAGAACACAAATGGACTTTGTAGACGAGCCAAGCTCAACTGACTTAGCCATGGTTGACCTTCAAACCAGCCATCTCAGCTTATTCATCCTTCCCAACTTTTTTAAATTTTTGCTTAAGGATCCTCACTGTCGGGAAGAAAATCATGATCCCCGGAGGTAAAACAAATTATCTTATAGAACTCCAACAAGCTTTGGGAGCACGAGAGGCAGAATGTCATGGCTAGCATTCAAAAATGCTTTTAGGACGGAAGAGGGGACTTCATTTCCCTCTAGTCATTGCAATCATGTAGTTGCTACTCTGGGGTCCTGGTAAGCCATTGGTGCAGAGCCAGCAGCTAATGGATGGGTGTTTTTTAGAACGAAACACAACAGAAATAGATACTCTCTGTCAGCAGAAATCTAGTCTTTTGCCCACCGGGGCCCCTGAGTTTCACTGAGTCTTTTTAGACGGGATTCAAGAGTTTGGTTACATGGATCAGGTGGTTCTCCTTGCAAAACACTCAAGGTCCATTGGCTAAGCTTTCTGCTGGTGCCTACCTTCTGGCATGCCATGAATAGCATTGGGTAGGGGCATGTCTATTTTAATGAACTGGGTTTAATGAAGAGAAGGACCAGAGATGACATGATAGCAAGGTTCCAATATCGGCCGCAAGTTAGTGGGGCTCAACCTGTTCTCCAAAGCCCCTGAAGGCAGGATAAGACATGACGGATGGAAACTCATCAAGGAGAGAAGCAACCTAGAATGAAGGAAAAGTTTCCTCAGAGTTAAAACAATGAATCAGTGGAACGATTTGCCTTCAGAACGTGTGGTTGCTTCACCACTGGAGGTTTTTAAAAAGAGACAGTCATTTGTCTCAAATGGTATAGGGCCTCCTGCTTGAACACAAGGTTGGACTAGAAGACCTCCAAGATCCGTTCCAACTTTGTTGTTCTATTATTCAGAGGTGGAAGAAGAAGAGGAGGAGGAGAAGGAAAGAAGAGTCTCTTGTCTGAGCAGGGTATTGGATTAAGAGACCTCCAAGGTGCCTTCCAACTTCGTTATTCTGTTATGCTGTTATTCTATTGTTTGGAGGAGGAGGAGGAGGAAGGGGAGGAGGTGGAGGAGGAGAATGAGAAGGGGAGATCTTGTTTGAGCAGGGGGTTGGATTAGAAGACCTCCAAGGTGCCTTCCAACTTTGTTATTATAGTATTCTGTTGTTTGGAGGAGGAGGAGGAGGAGGAGGTGGTGGTGTAGGAGGAGGAGGAGGAGGAAGTGAAGGTGGAGGTGGAGGAGGAGGTGGAGGAGGAGAATGAGAAGGGAGAGATCTTGTTTGAGCAGGGGGTTGGATTAGAAGACCTCCAAGGTGCCTTCCAACTTTGTTATTCTGTTATGCTAGTATTCTATTGTTTGGAGGAGGAGGAGGTGGTGGTGGTGGTGGTGGTGGTGGAGGAGGAGGAGGAGGAGGAGAAGGAAGTGAAGGTGGAGGAGGAGGTGGAGGAGGAGAATGAGAAGGGGGAGAAGGAGATCTTTTTTGAGCAAGGGTTGGATTAGAAGACCTCCAAAGTGCCTTCCAACTTTGTTATTCTGTTATGCTAGTATTCTGTTGTTTGGAGGAGGAGGAGGAGGAGGAGGAGGAGGAGGAGATGCCACGGTTCCAAGTAATATACCTACAGCAAACAGAACTCTGAGGCAAGTAGATTCCTCAAAGAATAGTTTTATTGGATATGCCAATGTCTTAAGACACATTTGTTTCAACAAGCCGGCCTAGCCTAACCTCCCATAGGGACTTTTAGGTAGTTTTAAATTGGGTTTTTAAATTTTGGTTTTAGCGCAGGATAGGATTATTTAATAGTTTTTTAAATTATATTTATTGTATTTTGTATGTCTTTTAAGTTTCCTGTGTGCCGCCCTGGGTCCTCTGTGGAGAAGGGCGGGATATAAATTTAAATAAATAAATAAATAAATAATAAATAAATGAATGAATGAATGAATGAATGAATGAATGAATGAATGAATGAATAAATAAATAAATAAATAAATAAATAAATAAATAAATAAATAAATAAATAAATATAGCATATTGGCACAGGCTGGTGAAAGCTGACTCTGAAGGAGAAGAAGGGGAAGAAAAAGGAGAAGGAAGAAGGAGAAGGAAGAAGGAGAAGGAGGAGAAAGAGAAGAAGCAGAAGGAGAAAAGAGGGAGAAGGAGGAGAAGGAGGAGAAGGAAGAGGGAGGAGAAGAAGGAGAGAATAGTCTCTTGCTTGAGCATGGGGTTGGACTAGAAGACCTCCAAGGTCCCTTCCAACTCTGCTATACGGTTAGAACACCCCACAAAAAAAATAGTTTGTGTAAAGAACAAGATCTAAACTGGGACTTCGCCTTGAACCTTCCACAAACTCCTTTTTTTTTGCAGGAATTTCTGCCATGAAGGAACTTTGAGCTTAGAATAGATATATCTTTTTCCCCCTCGCCAGATGCTTAGAAGTGGCATTTTCTCCCTGCATTTTCCCAACCAACCCAGAAGTGATTAATTCTCAGTCAGAGGACCCCATTGGAATTCAGGAGATGAAACGGCGCATCGTGGTTGGCTTTCAGAGAGAAAAAGAATACTATCGATTTCAGTGCAAGGGAGGGAAACTATGCCACAAATAGATAAATAAATAAATACAGAAGAGGCACAACCTACAAGAGTTTAACTCCAGACGTATTGGGCACGCGGGAGTTGTTTTTCATGGGGAAGGGTAATGCATGGACATTTCTACAATCGGCTATGGGAGCTTCATCCCTGGAGGCTTTCAAGAAGAGACTGGACTGTCATTTGTCAGAAATGATGTAGGGTCTCCTGCTTGGGCGGGGTGGGTGGGGGAGTTGGACTAGAAGTCCTGCAAGGTCCCTTCCAACTCTGTTAATCTGCAAGACTCTTAAGAAGGTCAAACACAGATCCCGACATAGTCTGGTGCCAACAAAGGAGACGATTTGTAGCTCAGGGATTCAAATGAGGGGCCCTTGGTGCTCTCTGAGCTGGCAGACGTTTCATTATGTAACGAGGTAACATCATCCGTGCTAGAAGGGAGAGGAGTTTGTGGAGAGGAGGAGGAGGAGGAGGAGAAAGAAGGAGGAGGAGGAGGAGGGGGGGAGACGATGATGACTGTGCTGCTTTCTGAGCTTCTTGCAGATGTTTCATTACCCATTTAGATAATGGCATCAGTGCTAGAAGGGATTGAGATTTGCAGAAAGGAGGAGGAGGGGGAGGAGGAAGAAAAAGAGGAGGAGGAAGAAGAGGAGGAGGGGGAGGAGGAGGAGGAAGAAGAAGAGGAGGAGGAGGAGGAAGAAGAAGAAGAGGAGGAGGAGGAAGAAGAGGAGGAGGGGGAGGAGGAAGAAGAAGAGGAGGAGGAAGAGGAAGAGAAAGAGGAGGAGGAGGAGGAAGAAGAAGAGGAGGAGGAGGAGGAGGAGGAAGAAGAAGAAGAGGAGGAGGAGGAAGAAGAGGAGGAGGGGGGGAGGAGGAAGAAGAAGAAGAGGAGGAGGAGGAGGAGGAAGAAGAAGAAGAGGAGGAGGAGGAAGAAGAAGAGGAGGAGGAGGAGGAAGAAGAAGAGGAGGAGGAGGAGGAAGAGGAAGAGGAAGAAGAGGAGGAGGAGGAAGAAGAAGAGGAGGAGGAGGAAGAAGAGCAGGGGGAGGACGAGGAAGAAGAAGAGGAGGAGGAGGAGGAAGAAGAGGAGGAGGAGGAAGAAGAAGAGGAGGGGGAAGAAGAAGAAGAGGAGGAGGAGGAAGAAGAAGAGGAGGAGAAAGAAGAGGAGCAGGGGAGGAGGAAGAGGACGAAGAAGAAGAGGAGGAGGAGGGGGAAGAAGAAGAGGAGGGGGAGACGATGACAACTGTGGTGCTTTCTGAGCTTCTTGCAGATGTTTCATGACCCATTTAGGTAATGTTATCAGTGCTAGAAGGGAGTGGGATGTGCAGAAAGGAGGAAGAGGTAGAGGAAGATGACAATGACTGTGGGAGCGATGCAAAAGTCTTGCTGGAGCTTTTTCCTGAGGCACCTTGGAGGCCTTCCATGTGACAATGTCAACCAACTCAACTGTAGCCCTTGGGAGAAGCCATTTTCCCAAAGCCTCTGAATCCTTCACAGACTCGAGTGCTTTAGAAAGATCAAAACCCCATATTCATGAAGCAAGGAGATTGCCAGGGTTCCAAATAGCATCCAAAAGTTAAATCAGAGTCCAAGGCAAAGAATTCCTCAAAGTTCCAATTGATGAAGAGAGCCATGTTGGCACATCTGGGAGAACCCCAATCTGAAGGCTTCCCGGGTTTCCACACCCAGTCGAAAGTTCAAGATAATCTTGCCTCCTCACCCACCAGCCCATCCCATGGTTCAATCTCCCAGTGCTATGCAGGCAGTTCTACCCATCCAGTTCCGGTCAGGTGCAGAGGTGCAGAGACAAAGGGTGACCTTGGCTTTCTAGAAAGAATATTGTTATGGCTACATATCATCTAACTCCACACAATTCCCCCTCTCCCATTTCCCCACAATAGAAAATGCATAGCAGAATAATAGAAAGTGTGGCAGGCCAAAGACCGAAAAGGGAAGATGACTGCAGGCCTGACAGAGATTTCTCTGATTGCACAGGGTATATGCAACCCTGGCCATAGAGATCAATTCCTAATGGTATGGTTCAAACATGCAAAACCGGCGTTGTATTATTTAGGTATCTCCAGCCTGCAAGAAAGCTGAGAATTAAAGAAGAGAAACAGGAGTTAGAATGTCTAAAATGACAAGAGAAAGAATAATTTTATTATTAGAGTTGATCGCTGTAACTTATTAATTTTGATTAGCATTAACAATTAAGATGTATTAATATCATGGGGGAAAACACTGTTATTATGAGATTACTATTAGACAATACTATTGTTACTACTATGATGAATATTACTCAAAGGAATTGTAACCAGACAACACACTGTCTATATGGATTTTGAACATGTTGCTATTTCTATTTCTATTAATAAAAAAGCTACCTATATAAAAATGGCTGTGTGTGTTTGTATGTTCCAGCATAACTCTGGAATGCCTCAAGCAATTTCAGCCAAACTTGGTACACCAGGGATGTCCAAACTTGGGAACTTTAAGACTTGTGGACTTCAACTCCCAGAATTCCCCAGTTGGCTGGGGAATTCTGGGAGTTGAAGTCCACAAGTCTTAAAGTTCCCAAGTTTGGACATCCCTGTGGTACACAGATGATTTATGCTCTGGAAACAAATTCTCTGGGGGTAAGACACCCCTAACACCCTTCGGGGTGTGTGTTCTGTTACGATACAGCCTGTTGTGCCTTCAAATGGCTTCTATTGTACTGCCGTAAAATGGCTTCTATTGTACTGCCGTAAAATGGCTTCTATTGCGCAGCGTAGTGGAGTTGCCATGGTAACGGCTTCACGGTACTCCATGAGGAGGCTCCCTCTGGTAAGGGGGAAAATCCAACATTAAAAATTATGTTTGATCCGGACATTTCCCCCCTATAAATAAATACCTGAACAACGCCAGGTTATCAACTAGTAAATAAGATTAAGATTAAGAAGATAAATAAATCTTCTTAAGATAAATAAATAAAAAGCCCCGAGAATTAGGACTTGCACCCCATAGCCAATGGATTCCTAAACAAAGTCCTTGGATCCCTCTCTCTGAAAATGCAGGCGCTGAGACCTATCCCCAGATATCTAAAACATATTAAACAATTGCTCTATGAATGCCAAGCACCAATGTTTCCCCTGAACGATCGCAAGTGTTTGTCTTTGTTCTTCCGTAAAATCCAGGAAGCACTCCAGACAAATTCTCCCTCCCCCTTCTTGGTTGGACTTCATCACCTCCGATTATGAGATCCACATTTGCACAATGATTAAATCCAGAGAGACACGAAACAGGGAGATGCTTAGAAATTAGATTAGCAACTGACAAGAGCCGTCACATCTCACAATCCTCTTTTCTGCGGCCTCTTTGTTTCCCCGTTTTGATTGCCTGAAAGGTGAGCCTTGCGTAGGGAAGACCCTGAAGCCAATGGGGAGCCACTGTGGGAGACAGAAGGCTGGACCGGATGGGCTGTGGCCTGTTCCAGCAAGGCTGTTCTTAGGTTCTTATGTTAAGAAAGTAAGTAAGTAAGTAAGTAAGTAAGTAAGTAAGTAAGTAAGTAAGTAAGTAAGTAAGGAAGGAAGGAAGGAAGGAAGGAAGGAAGTAAGTAAGTAAGTAAGTAAGTAAGTAAGTAAGGAAGGAAGGAAGGAAGGAAGGAAGGAAGGAAGGAAGGAAGGAAGGAAGGATTAGAGGAGTTCATGGAGAACAAGGGTATCCATGGCTATCATGATGGATGCCTCAGGACACCCTCCGGGTTGGAGAGATAGGCAGGATATTTCTCAATGCCATTTGCAGGGAATCATAAGCAGGTGAAGACATCTGCTTGGGAAGACCCTGAAGCAAATGGGGAGCCACTGTGGGAGACAGAAGGCTGGACCGGATGGGCTGTGGCCTGTTCCAGCAAGGCTGTTCTTAGGTTCTTATGTTAAGAAAGAAAGTAAGTAAGTAAGTAAGTAAGTAAGTAAGTAAGTAAGTAAGTAAGTAAGTAAGTAAGTAAGTAAGGAAGGAAGGAAGGAAGGAAGGAAGGAAGGAAGGAAGGAAGGATTGATTAGAGGAGTTCATGGAGAACAAGGGTATCCATGGCTATCATGATGGATGCCTCAGGACACCATCCGGGTTGGAGAGAGAGGCAGGATATCTCTCAATGCCATTTGCAGGGAATCATAAGCAGGTGAAGACATCTGCTTGGGAAGACCCTGAAGCAAATGGGGAGCCACTGTGGGAGACAGAAGGCTGGACTGGATGGGCTGTGGCCTCTTCCAGCAAGGCTGTTCTTAGGTTCTTATGTTAAGAAAGAAAGAAAGAAAGAAAGAAAGAAAGGAAGGAAGGAAGGAAGGAAGGAAGGAAGGAAGGAAGGAAGGAAGGAAGGAAGAGATGAGTTCATGGAGAACAAGGGTATCCATGACTATCATGATGGATGCCTAAGGACACCCTCTGGGTTGGAGAGATAGGCAGGATCTCTCTCAATGCCATTTGCGGGGAATCCTAAGCAGGTGAAGACATCTGCTTGGGAAGACCCTGAAGCAAATGGAGAGCCACTGTTTGAGACAGAATGCTGGACTGGATGGTCTGTGGCCTCTTCCAGCAAGGCTGTTCTTATGTTCTTATGTTCTGCCAACCTAGCCGTTCGAAAGCACGTAAAAAATGCAAGTAGACAAGTAGGAGCCACCTTTGGTGGGAAGGGAACAGCGTTCCGAGGGCCTTTGGTGTTGAGTCATGCCGGCCACATGACCACGGAGACGTCTTTGGCTTTGAAACGGAGATGAGCACCGCCCCCTAAAGTCGGGAACAACTAGCACATATCTGCGAGGAGAACCTTTCCCTTCCTGAGAGTGCTACTCATTTTTATTGGGGCACTATGTTCCAAACACACAAAAAATCGAATTATCTGAATGGGAAACCACTTATGACAGCTCACGGCAAGCCGTGGCACCTTGTACATAATTAGGCGTCACCTTGAATAGGGCTCGAATCACAAAGAAGAAAACAAGCCAGCATCAGCTGTGACACATGATTAGTTGAACTGGAATAATAACAATAATTTATGTGCCTTTACCAAGGTCTGGTACAAAACAGAAAAACACAGTAATTACAAAATTCGGTTCAATGAAATTAGTTCACAACTTAACAAGCCTGGGTTGAAATGAGGGGCCCTTGGTGCTCTCTGAGCATGATAGTTTTCTCGCAGATCTTGCATTACCCTAACTAGGTAACAACATCAGTACTGGTAAGTCTGGGTAAGGGCAAACACACCCTTGTAGCACTGGGGATGTTACCCAGATGGGTAATGAAACGTCTGCAAGGAAACAGCCAAGTTCAGAGAGCACTAAGGGGTAACTATTAACAGCTAGAATAAACCACACGCAACTATTTAAAACAATGTTCTGCGGTATCTCCAAGAACACATAGATCCATAATTAAATGTAAGTTGGTCTTAAGGTGCAACAATCAGTTAAACAAGAGTAGGGTGGAACAACCAGACTCTAGCACATTAATTAAGGGGAAAGGTCTTCATAGCCCCTTTTCAAGGATAAGGACTTTCAAAAAGGAGGGAGGGGCTGGTTCCAGCTTCATGGCGGACCAGGTTGGTCAAGGTCTTCAAACTAGAGATTGTGACATCAGATTAACAGAATAATGGAGTTGGAAGTCTGTGTGTGTGTGTGTGTCTATCTGTGTGTCTGTGTGTGTCTGTCTCTTTCTCTCTCCGATTCTCTCTCTCTCGTTCTGTCTCTCTCTCTCTGTCTCTCCCTCTCTATTTATCTATCTTTCTCTGTCGCTCTGTCTCTCTCCGTCTCCCCAACTCCATCTCTTTGTCTCTCTCTTTATGACTCTCTCTCTCTGTCTCTCTCTGTGTCTCTGTCACTCTCTCTCTCTCTGTCTCTCTCTGTGTGTTTATCTTTCTCTGTCTCTCTCTGTGTCTCTCTCTCTGTCTCTCTGTCACTCTCTCTGTCACTCTCTCTCTCTCCTTCTCTCTGTTTTGCGATCTTTCTCTGCCTCTGTCTCTGTCTCTCTCTCTCTCTATTTATCTCTCTTTCTCTGTCTCTCTGTCTCTCTCCCTATCCCTCCAACTCCATCTCTTTGTCTCCCTCTTTATGACTCTCTCTGTGTGTGTCTCTCTCTGTGTCTCTCTGTCACTCTCTCTCTCTCTGTTTATCTTTCTCCGTCTCTCTCTCTGCGTCTCTCTCTCTGTCTCTCTGTCACTCTCTCTCTCTCTCTGTTTATCTTTCTCCGTCTCTCTCTCTCTCTCTCTGTGTCTCTCTCTCTGTCTCTCTGTCACTCTCTCTCTGTCACTCTCTGTTTCTCTCTGTTTTGCGATCTTTCTCTGCCTCTGTCTATCTCTATTTATCTATCTTTCTCTGTCTCTCTGTCTCTCTCCCTGTCTCTCCAACTCCATCTCTTTGTCTCTCTCTTTCTGACTGTCTCTCTCTCTGTCTCTCTCTGTGTCTCTCTTTGTGTGTTTATCTTTCTCTGTCTCTCTGTCACTCTCTTTCTGTGTCTCTCTCTGTCACTGTCTCTCTCTCTGTTTCTCTTTCTCTGTCTCTCTCTGTTTCTCTGTCTGTCTGTGTGTCTCTCTCTCTCATGATGACCTTCCAATAGTTTAATCTGGTCTCTGGTTTGAATAAGAAACTGGAACTGGCTAAAAGGCTGAGGCACCTTTCATAAGTCAACACTTTCCCTGTGTTGGCTCGCAGCTTTGAGAAGCGAGCCAGCTGGCAATGTTCCCACAACACTCAAATCTTGGGACTGAATTAAAACATCTGGAGGGGGGGGATTCACCAAATCACAAAGAATCGAAAGACTAGATTCACCCATTAAGCTGAGCCAACAAGCTAGTCCAATTTAGTGCATTGTGTGAATGGGTAGCTAAACAGTAGTTGCATCTGATCAGATCAAGGAGCGGTTGACACAAAGGTCTTCTCGACCATCGTTCCATGACATCTCAACCTAGATGTGGGTCTAGGCATTTTAAAACCTTGGCATTTTAAATGCAAATAATAAATTTAACAAATGAATGGCTGTGTTTGTCAGGTCAGGACTCACCACTGTTTGGGGGACTGGGTTCTTGGTACATTATAGCTAGAACCAGGGCAAACTTTGATTCAAAAGAAGAGGGAAGAATATCTAATCTATATACATATAAATCTCTCTCTCTGTCTCTCTCTCTCCCTCCCTCCATCCCTCTCCCTCCTTCTCTCCAGTTTTGATCACAACACTATAAAAAAGAGGTTGAGACTCTAGAAAGAGTGCAGAGAAGAGCAACCAGGATGATGAGGGGACTGGAGGCTAAAACATATGAAGAACGGTTGCAGGAACTGGGCCTGGCTAGTCTAGTGAAGAGAAGGACCAGGGAAGACAGGAGAGCAGTCTTAGAATATTTGAGGGGCTGCCACAGAGAGGAGGGGGTCAAGCTATTCTCCAAAGCACCTGACATGTACACAAGGAATAATGGATAGAAACTGATCAAGGAGAGAAGCAACCTAGAACTAAGGAGAAATTTCCTGACAGAAGGAACAACTTCTGGTTGTGAATGCTCCAATACTGGACGTTTTTAAGAAGATGTTGGATAACTATTTGTCTGAAGTGGTGTAGGGTTTCCTGCCTAAGCAGAGGGGTTGGACTAGAAGACCTCCAAGGTCCCTTCCAACTCTGTTCTTCTCTTCTCTCCCTCCCGCCTCTCTCTTGATTATATAAGGACTCCTGTCTTGGATAGTGGGCTGGATGAGAAGACCATCAAAGTCCCTTCCAGCCCTATGATAGTCAACAACAACACATTTCAGGTCTGGTAGGATTTCCCTTGCGTTAGATCGCCCTTTGAAGAAGTTCTGAAGATGTCACAGAGAAGATAGGGAGGGGAAAATAGAGGAGAAGATTGCAAAACAAAAGAGGGAGAGCAGAACCTGATATCTTCAGGTCTCAGGAAGCCGTGAAGAAGCTGGAGGAAGGAAGAGGGAGAGTTTAATTGGAGAATGGAAGAAAAAGAAGGAAAGACGGCTTCCTATCTTCCATTTGAAGTGGCTCCCCCTGACCTATTCTGCATACATTTGTGCCTAATTAATATTTATGCCAAAGTTGCTGTCTCAATTAAATCCAAAATGCAAGTAATTAGAGGGAAAGGAGATCATTCGGGGGTGAGAAGAGGGCCAAGAGGTCGATAGGGAAAAAAGCATCAAAGTGAATACCTCCTTTTCACTTATGGCCATTATTTTTCCTGGCCAAAGAATGATCTGAGATCAGCTTGATGGACACATTCCATCATTGTTTGTTTTTTGATATTCAACTGGTAAGTTTTGAACAACCAAACCATTCTGGTGTCTTCTGGGCCAGTCTTCAAGGGGAGTGTATTTGAATTGAGATGGAGAACAGTCTGCAGCAGGGGTCACCAATCTTTCAGACTTCAGGGACTACTAATGTCAGGGTTCCAAATAGCACCCAAAATTAAATCAGAGTCAAAGTGACAATTTATTAAGAGATCCATGTTGGCACATCTGGGAAAAGCTGGATCTGAAGGCTTCCTGGTTTTCCCCACCCAGTTGAAAGTACAAGAACTTGCCCCGCCCCACACACAAGTTTATCACATGGGCCAATCCCCCACTGCCATGTTGGTAGCTTCCACTCATCCAGTTCTAGCCAGGTGCAGAGATGCAAAGACAAAGGATAACCTTGACTTTCTAGAAAGAATGTTGTTATGGCTACATGTCATCTAACTCCCGTACAATCCCCCATCTCCCATTTTCCCACAATAGAAAAGACAAAGGATGACCTTGGCTTTCTAGAAAGAATTTTGTTATGGCTACATGTCATCTAACTCCTTACAATCCCCCCTCCCATTTTCCCACAATAGAAAACGCATAGTAGAATAATAGAAAGTGTGGCAGGCCAAATATCCCAAAGAAAAGATGGATGCAGGTCTGACAGCTAAATTCATAATTTTAAATCCCATGGACCACTAATATGATCTGCCTAATGAACGGCTGGGTGCCCAACTCGATGTCACTCACGTTGAGAGGCACCTCACCAGCCTCTACTCGCCACTCCTTGCCTGCCCGTCTGGTCTCCTTAGGACCCCAACAGGAAGCAATTGCCTCTCGCGATGGCCAGCCTGACCCTGGGCGAACTGGTTGTTAAATTACTTGAATCCCACTACTGTTTGAAATGGTTTAGGGTCTCCTACTTAAGTGGGGGGTCGGACTAGAAGACCTCCAAGGTCCCTTCTCCAACTCTGTTATTCTAACCCTAAGTTGAGCTAGAACACAAGGCTCACCCACAAATAACAAATGAAATAAAACTCCAAGAAGTAAAAGCAGTGGTGAAATTCAATTTGTTTTACTACTGGTTCTGTGGGTGTGTGGCTTGTGGCCATGGCTTGGTGGGCGTGACAGGGGAAGGATACTGCAAAATCTCCATTCCCACCCCACTCCGGGGCCAGCCAGAGAGGTGGCATTTGCCGGTTCTCCAAACTACTCAAAATGTCCGCTACCGGTTCTCCAGAACCTGTCAGAACCTGTTGGATTTCACCCCTGGGTGAAAGCATCTTGGCTCGGAAAGGCACTTTCCCTCCAAGTTTCTCATAAATCTAAAGGGTTTTGAATTTTAAAAGAACCGTCTTGAAATCTACAATTCCTGCTCCCTTTGTGTGTGTGTGTGTGTGTGTGTGTGTGTGTGTAAAACTCCCAATCAGCTCCTTTTGTCGGGCTTGTCCTAATTAATTCTTCCTCTCAGTTCCCCGAGATACACTCTCAACCCTGTTGCTCCGAGTTCACCAAGCCGGCTTCCTAAACACAATTTACCATAATGAGCAAAGCAGGCTGTGTGGTGGAATTGATTCCCATTGTTGTATTTACACAATGGCTTATCAACAATATCGCTGGCGGAATCGGCTGAATTGGCTTTTCTCAAGAAGAGGCCCACTTGGTTTGGGGAGATTGCATCCAGGCAAATAACCCTCCCCAGCCTGGGCTTAATGGCCATGGAAATAGAAGACGGCAATTAAACACGGTGCTGAGCGAACACTTGGGGGACACATATTTTGCAGCCTGTGCGCATCGGAGAAGGTGGGCAAAGGAGGCGAAAGGGGAGGATTAGTTTAGAAGAAAAGAGGCTGGAGGTGGTTTGGGACTACCTGTAAATCTATTCCTCCTGATCGCCCAGCACCAGATGGATCCCCCGCTGTCTGCGCAGAACTTTTATAGCCGTATAGGATCGTGGCAGGGAGCGGAGTCAATAAGGATAAGGCTGAGAATCGATGCTGCAGGACAATTTTGGAGGGGGGCAACCTTGATCAGACTCTAAATAGGTAGAGGTTAGAGGATAGATAAGGTAGGTAGGTAAATAGGGAGGGAAGGGGGGATGGAGGGAGGGAGGAAAAGAATGAAAATAGACAAGAGATGACAGATGATAGATAGATAAATAGAGAGATTAGATAGATGGATGGATGGATGGATGGATGGATGGATAGAGATAGAAAATAGACACATAAAAATAGATAGGCAGATAGATGATAGATGATAGATAGATAGATAGATAGATAGATAGATAGATAGATAGATAGAGATAGATAGATAGATAGATAGATAGATAGATAGATAGATAGAGATAGATATTGAGAGAGAGATGACAGACAGACAGATAGACATATATAGATAGACAGACAGATAGATAGAGATTGGTGGGTAAGTAGGTAGGTGGATGGATGGATGGATAGATAGACAGACAGACAGACAATATGGAGAGATAGATCAAGATAAATAAGAGAGATGATAGAAAGACAGATGTTAGAAAGGAGGATAGAAAGACAGAAAGATAGACGATAGATAAACAGATAAATAGACAAGACAGATTATACATAGACAAAACAATGATAGAGAGAGATAAGTGATAGATGTTTGTGTGTGTGTGAGAGAGAGATGATTGCTAGAAAGAATGATAGATAGAAAGGTACATAGGCAAGACAGATGATAGAAAGACAGGTAAATGGACAAGATATAGAAAGATGGAGATAGATAGATAGATAGATAGATAGAGACAGAGAAATAGATAGATAGATAGATAGATAGATAGATAGATAGATAGATAGATAGATAGATAGATAGATAGATAGATAGATAGATAGATAGAGGGAAGGAGGGAGGGAGGGAGATGCTGGTCTCCTTTGTAAGCCTGGGAAGAGATAGCCCACCCCCTCCCTGGGTGACTAGGTCATTGGCACTCATGTACTGCTAGTACTTGGGCCTGGGTTAATTCCTCTGGGACATGGCGGACACAACATCTGTATCACGAAAGCACCATCTTCCTCCTGTCCCTCACTAACATCCTCTCTCCCTGCTCCCCCCCCCCCCATGCCAGTGAGTGCATTTCCTTCCCTTCGCACTTCCTCACTCGCCCACGCTCCCGTCAAACAATGGGACCCCGGGCACAATGGGCATCATCTTGAGCGAGTCCTCCCCCCCCACCTCCGCCACGCCCCACCCCCACTTCCCCCCCTAGCTCTTCTATTCTTCCCCTCTGCACACACAAAAAGCCTGCATCCAACCATATGGAGTTTTAAATTGAAGCTGCTTGGCAACTGCAACCACTTGGAAATGAGCTTTTCACCCTCCGATGAAAGGGACTTTGTTTCCAACACAGCTTCCTTTTCTTCCTTCCGTCACCTTCTCACCCTGGTGGGAGTTGCAGATTCTTTGCTTCCCTCTTGGGAGCCTTTCTGGCAGGCCCACGTGGTCGCCGTTGCCAATTCCCAGGCTTGGCTCCGACCCACAGCGAGCTGACGAATCCAGAATGTCGTTTCTCCCCCCACCCATGCACCCACCACCTCTTGGAGAGGCAAAGGAGGGCTCGAAGGACGAGAGGCCCTGGGCCAACCGCGATTCCTGGAATCCCAAAGGTGCTTCCTCGAAAGGCAACTGAGCTTTGTTTTTCCCTGAAGAGGTCTCGCTTCTCAGCCGAGAAGCTTCTTCGGTTCTGAGTGAATGGTGGAGGATGGAAGGATTGATCGTCCTTTGCAGTCGTCTGGTCATTAGCGCTCTCTCTGAGAGTCATTGAGCGAGGCCACTTGGAGGTTCCTCTGTGTCTCCTGCATCAGAGTGCAAATGGGTGTGGAACAGGGGTGGCTTGCTGCCAGCATTACTGCTGGTTCGCTCCATGTGCACATTGCTCGTGGGCTGCTCATTTCACTCCCACATGTGCCCGACATGCGTTGCTTATGCATGTGCACCTGCCTGTAAATTGTTCTGCCCATGCGCAGAATGACAAAAAAACATGCCAGCAATGGCTTGGTCAACTGGAGAACCGGTTCAGGGGCGTGGCCAGCCTGCCGTCCCTACCGGCTTGGCAACCCGGTCCCAGTTGCCACTACTGGTTCGCCCAAACCATTAGTACCTCACTTGATCTTGATTGTTAATGCAATTTCGGATGACATTGTGCCCATCCATGTCTGTTCCAAGTTCTTTTGAAAGTTAGATTGATGAAAAAACATCTCTCCATTGCTTGAAGCAGTAGGTTCACCTGAGAAAGGATTCGCCAGGTAGGTAAGATCTCCCAACTCTTGGTTGTCATCCTCTGGCAGTTGCTGCCGAGTCAACAGCTTCATTCTCCATAAAGCAATCTCCTTATCGCTACTTTGGGTTGCAAGATGAGCCATGTTATGGTTCAGTGGTGGGTTTCACATTTTTTAGAACCTACTCTGTAGGTGTGGCCTATTTTGTGGGCGTGGCTTGGCAGTCATGTGACAGGGTGGGAGTGGCCACCTTTTAAAATGTGGTGAAACTCATTTAACAACGCTCTTGCTTAGCAACCAAAATTTTGGACTCAATTGTGATGTTAAATTCTTTCTTTCTTTCTTTCTTTCTTTCTTTCTTTCTTTCTTTCTTTCCTTTCTTCCTTCCTTCCTTCCTTCCTTTCCTTTCCTTCCAGTTGGGTCACTGGCAGCGGCGGGCCAGATTTACTTCCAGGTACGCCGGTGGAACCCCCTCTCACCGGTTCTCTAAATTTCACCAACCGGCTCTCGCGAGTAGGTGCGAGCCTGCAGAAACCCACCACTGTTATGGTTGCAGTAGGGGGGAAAATGTATGACATGAGTGCCTCAAATCGGTTTCTCCCAGACATTTTTTCTGCACCTGCTTGCCGACTTGATCAATGTAGCAAATCAGCAGACGGCCAGTCAACTGCTAGCACGTGGTTTGAGAGAAGGGCATTTGGGCAGAGAAGGAGACCCAGAGGAACAACGGGGTGCCAGAAATCTGGGCCAACAAAACACAGCTGCACCCTTTCGTGCTGAAATAAACTTGGGAGAAGGCAGACGGTTATATGGTGATGGGTTGTTGGTGGGTGGGTGGGTGGGGTGCAGTGGTGGGTTCCAGATCCCGTTGCAATTGGTAGGCCGCAACAGGGCCCGACGTCCACCACGTGAAGGCGCAGAGCATGTGCAAAGCATGCACATGAGTACTTACTGCCTGTGACGCTCCAGCTGCTCGGGGCATACTCTCCGTGTGGATGCGCAAAAGCTCAGATCGGCTCAAATAGCAGTAAGGAAAGCGGGTGAGCAGGCGGGACCTCCGGAGCACCGTACCGGAAAGGTAGTTGGTGCTCCCAACAGGCACCAGTATGCCCGTAGCAGGGCGTACCACTTGTATCCCACCACTGGTGGGGTGCTGGGAAGAGAAGCAGATTGCTAAACTCCTGGCTGGCATAAAACACAACTTGGAGGAAGACATGATGCCTTAGTGGGGTCTCCCAGGTCTAAGCACCGAACCACAGAAAACACAGCTGAGGTGATGCTTTCCTTTGAACTGGGAAGTTAAAGATGGATTAAGCTTAAAGTTGTCCTGGCCAAAAGCATCTTCTGGATTGGTCTATGTCAGAGGTGTTCAAACTTGGGAACTTGAAGACTTGTGGACTTCAACTCCCAGAATTCCCCAGCCAGCATGGCTGGCTGGGGAATTCTGAGAGTTGAAGTCCACAAGTCTTCAAGTTCCCAAGTTTGGACACCCCTGGTCTATGTCATATTGAAGATCAATCGAGCCGTGCCGTGGCCTCGAGGTGGAACCCACAGAATCGGTAGGAGAAATGTTTGAATTTCACCACTGCTTAAAATGGCCAAGGTTGAGAAACACGAATCCAAGGGATGAAAGAGTTGAGTTGGAAAAGCGATCGAGACAAGCAGACAAAGGAGAAGGGGACCCGAAGGAAGGTGCTGGCAATGGTGCCTACAGATCCTTCCTTGGTGTCTGTCAAAGCCTTCGTCTCATCGGGCTTAATTTTCTTAAATTAGGAAACAAATGAGAACTTGGCTTGCTGTGAAACAGAACCAAATCTGCTAGTTATTGATTTCATTTCCAAGCTTGCCTCTGGGCAGCGGCCAGTTGCTAGGTTGGAAAATAAAAATTGGCCCAAGGGTTGCCTTCCGACGCTCGGTTGGGAAGGGGAAGACAAGCTCAGCTGGGGTATTGTGGGACAATCGGATGGGCTATGCGGGATCCAAGAAGCCACCTGACCTGTGGGACCTTTGCTAGATGACCATGATTTGGAGTGACCATGATGTTACGTGTTATGCAAAATCCTGAGATCTTTGAACGTAGTTGTTTTCTTGCAGCTGCTTCACGGCCCATCTAGGTAACATCATCATGGCTCGGGACCTAGTTACATGCGAGACCATCTCCTGCCCCATACATCCCTTAGACCGATCCGCTCCCACAGGGAGGGCCTTCTCAGGGTGCCGTCGGCCGGACAATGCCGACTGGCGACACCCAGGGGAAGAGCCTTCTCTGTGGCGGGCCCCGCCCTGTCGAACGACCTACCCCCTGAACTCCGTACCATCACCGACCTCCGCCTCTTCCGCCAGTGTTTAAAAACACACCTGTTTCATCAAGCCGGCCTAACATAGCCTCCGCTGTGACTAGTATTAGATAGTTTTAAAATGGGGGATTTTAATTGGTTTTAGCGCAGGTTTTGATAGTTAATAGGTTTTTAAATTTTTGTATTTTGCATTACTCTGTATGTTATTTTAAATTCCTGTGCGCCGCCCTGGGTCCTTTTGGAGAAAGGCGGGATACAAATCGAATAAACTAAACTGAACTAAATGCTAGAAGGGAGTAAAATATAGAAGGAAAGTAGAATAGTTTATTTGGCCAAAATATGATTAGACACACAAGGAATTTGTCTCCTAGGCAGTAGGGTTTGCTCCTCCTCCTCCTCCTCCTTACACTGATGATGTTAACTGGTTAGGCCATGAAACATCTGCAAGGCAACCACCAAGCTGAGAGAACACCCAGGACTCCACAGTTCAACCCTGAGCTACAAAAATTCTCTCCCATTGACCCAAAATTCTGTCTGTTCACCCTTATTTTAGGGCATAGGTTTTAGCTCTTCCATCTAACAGTCCTCTTCCTCCCATTTTCTCCTCCTCCTCTTTCTCCTTGAAAACCCCACTTCAAAAAACACTCAAGCTCAAAGAACACCAAGGACCACAGTCTTCCTCCTGCTTCTCCTCCTCCTCTCCCTCCTAGTACTGATGATGTTACCTAGTTGGGCCACGAAATGTCTGCAAGGAAACAACCACAGTCAGAGAGCACCAAGCTCCCCACACTCCTCCTCCTCCTCTCCCTCCTAGTCCTGATGATGTTACCTAGTTGGGCCATGAAATTCCTGCAAGGAAACAACCACGGTCAGAGAGCACCAAGCACCCCACAGTCCTCCTCCTCCCATTCTCCTTTCCCTTCCTCTTGGCACTGATGATTTTAATGAGTAAGGTCATTAAACGTCTGCAAGGCAACCACCGAGCTCAGAGAGCACCCAGGACTCCACAGTTCAACCCCCAGCTACAAAAATTCTCTTCTATCGATCCAAAATTATGCCTGTTCCGTTGGCTCCCTAAGGTTGCCCGTCCTTGTTTGAGTGCGTAGGTTTTTAGCTCGCCCATCTGATCCAGGACCAATTCAGATGCAGCCACACGTGGAAGACACTTTCCAATTGCCACCTGCGCGCAGAAAGAAGGAAGGGTACGAAACCAGTTGAACACACCGCGGCGTATTAGATTTTCGTTGTGATGGAGCCTCCAAACCAGTGGTGGGTTTCTGCAGGCTCGCACCTACTCGCGAGAGCCGGTTGGTGAAATTTAGAGAACCGGTGAGAGGGGGTTCCACCGGCGTACCTGGAAGTAAATCTGGCCCGCCGCTGCCAGTGACCCAACGGGAAGGAAAGGAAAGGAAAGGAAGGAAGAAAGGAAAGAGAGAGAGAGAGAGAGAGAGAGAGAGAGAGAGAGAGAGAGAGAGAGAGAGAAAGAAAGAAAGAAAGAAAGAAAGAATTTATCATCACAATTGAGTCCAAAATTTTGGTTGCTAAGCAAGAGCGTTGTTAAATGAGTTTCACCCCATTTTACAAGTTGCCCACTCCCACCCTGTCACATGACTACCAAGCCACGCCCACAAAATAGGCCACACCTACAGAGTAGGTTCTAAAAAATTTGAAACCCACCACTGCTCCGAACAATCAGGTAAGTCATAAAGGAGACCCCCTTTCCCACCAGGAGGCGATGAAAAGAGCAGGCAAGATAAATTGTATCTTGTTCAACACAGACCAAGAAACCCATAAACAGCTAGGCGGTCCCAGGATTGGCCCCTAAACCATATTTACGGCTCCTAGGGAGCCTCCGTTCTGCCCCTGGATATAGGTGTCAATGCCACCCACATTAGACGAGAGAATTACACGCCGCGGATGGGCTGCCCGGCTTCCTTAATTCTTTACATCCTCGCGTTGGTGTTTATCAAAACCACTTGACCCTCGGATGCACCGATGCTAACTGCATTTCAATCGGAGCCCATCCCATTCCCCGCGTACCCCCGCCACCCTCATTTCCATATTGCATTAGGGCTGATTTCTTATTCTCACCGAGCATCTTGCGAGCTTGGCAGCTGCAATTTACATATGATCCTTGGCCCCGAAATTTGAAAGCATACGTTTGCGCTAATGGAGTTTGAATGCTGAGCTGCGGGCCTTCGGGTGACTCGCGGGGCAAATTGCAAAGTGAGGCGGCTGATCAGGATGCGGATCGCGCGGTATCCTTTGGACCTATAAACACCGGGGTGAGGGGGAGGCGGGCGTCCCTCTTGTTCCCCATTCTCCGTCTATCAGCTTTGGTGTCTGATAGCAGACCCGATAACTATCATTTATAAGGAAACATCATTTGCCCGGGCACTTCACGTTCTGCGTAGGAAAGAAGAAACCAAGGTAAATCAGAGGTTTAAATCTTCAAGGGTATTTGCTACGCCACTTCTTCAGGCGCAGGAAGAGTGTAACAAGAGTTGGACGGGACCTTAGAGGTCTTCTAGTCCAGCCCCCTGCTCAAGCAGGAGATCCTGTACCAGTGGTGGGTTTCAAATTTTTTTAGAACCTACTCTGTAGGTGTGGCCTATTTTGTGGGCGAGGCTTGGCAGTCATGTGACAGGGTGGGAGTGGCCAACTTGTAAAATGTGGTGAAACTCATTTAACAACGCTCTTGCTTAGCAACCAAAATTTTGGGCTCAATTGTGATAATAAATTCTCTTTTTCTTTCTTTCTTTCTTTCTTTCTTTCCTTCCTTCCTTCCTTCCTTCCTTCCTTTCCTTTCCTTTACATTCCTTTCTTTTCTCTTTTCTCTTTTCCCCTTCCTTCTGTCTTCCTTTCCTTTCCTTTCTTTTCTCTTTTCCCCTTCCTTCTGTCTTCCTTTCCTTTCCTTTCCTTCTTGTTGGGTCACCGGCAGCGGTGGGGAAGACTTACTTCCGGGTCCTCTGGTGGAACCCCCTCTCACCGGCTCTCTAAATTTCACCATCCGGTTCTCGCGAGTAGGTGCGAACCTGCAGAAACCCACCACTGCCCTGTACCCCTGATAGTGAACCTATGGCACGGGTGCCACAGGTGGCATGCGGAACCCTTTCAGCGAGCATGTAAGCTGTACCCTTCGCTCAGCTGTACCATGCATGTGTGTGCTGGCCAGCTGATTTTTGGGTCTCTGCCAGGCATAGGGGAGGCATGTGTGAACGTGCGTGGGAAAGAGGGGGGTTGCACACATGTGTGCAGAGGTGGGGGTAGTGCAGGGGTCTGGCACGCACTCCCTGTGCCCCCTTTTTGATCCCAGAAGGCTTTAGGAAATCCTGCTAGGCTCAGAACGGGCAGTGGGGGGCGTCACATGTGCATGTGCGAGGGGAACATGGAGGGCCACATGTGCATACTTATTTTATTTTTATTTTCTTTTGATTTGTAGACCGCACCCTCTCCCTGAAGGGACTCGGGGCGGTGCACAGGACTTTAAAAACATATATAAATACATCAATACAATATTTAAAATAGAATTAAATAATTTACCTGCGCTAAAAGTTTACAATCTTAAAACCTTAAAACCCATTATACTAATCCCAGCAATCCCTATTAAAACAATTTGAATTTATATTACAAACCTAGGAAGGGTAGATTAGGCCAGGCCGGCCAGATGATAAAAGTAAGTTTTTAGCTTTTGGCGGAAGGAGCGGAGGTCCGTGGTCGTTCTCAGTTCGGGGGGTAGGTCGTTCAAGAGGGTCGGGCCCATCACAGAGAAGGCCCTTCTCCTGGGCATCGCCCGCTGGCACTGCCTAGTGGACGGCACCCGGAGAAGTCCCTCTCTGTGGGAGCGAATCGGGATGTATGAGGCAGGATGCGATCCCGCAAATAACTAGGTCCCATGCCATGGAGCGCTTTAAAGATGGTGATCAACACCTTGAAGCACACCCGAAAGGCCACAGGCAGCCAGTGCAGCTCCCGCAGGAGTGATGTTACGTGGGAGAACCTCCATGGCACGGGTCCTAGTTATTTGCGAGACCACCTCCTACCCCATACATCCCTCCGCCCTATCCGCTCCCACAGAGAGGGTCTGCTCGGGGTGCCAACGGCCAGGCAATGCCGGCTCGCGACGCCCAGAGGAAGGGCCTTCTCTGTGGTGGGCCCTGCCCTCTGGAACGATCTACCCCCCGATTTTAGGAATATCACAGACCTCCGCCTCTTCCGTCAACAATTAAAAACGCACTTTTTCCGCTTAGCTGGCCTAGCTTAATCTTCCGAGACTATCGACTGGTTTTAAATTGAATTAGATTTTATTGGGGTTTTAATTGGTTTTAGCACAGGTTGGGTTAATTTAATAAGTTTTTAATATTTATGACATATTTATTATCGGTATTTATGTATATGCGTGGTTTTATTTTTCCTGTGCACCGCCCCGAGTCCCTTTTTGGGAGAGTGGCGCGGTATAGAAATTTAATAAAATGAGAATGAAAATGAAAAAAATGAAACAAAAATATACATTCTTGTTGTTTCTTTTCTTAAAAAGGGATGGTTATGGGTTGCCTTTTTCTTCTAGGAAAAACTCAGCTGATAAGTCAAGTAACTTGAAGAGGTTTTCTATTTCCATTACAGCTATCGCTCTTTCTCTTTTTACAAGGCAATACACAAAGGTGTATCAAAAGAAAGATCTGAATAGAAATAACATCAGCACTAAGTACATTTTATATGAAGGGCATTTATTGATTCCCACCAATGTACAGTTATTGCTCACGATGGAAATGTTGTTTTGGGATCATCTCAAAGCTCCCATCGACTGGAATGAAGGTGAGCCGCAGCTTTGCAGACAAAATCAGGCTGACGAAATTTGGTTTAAACAGTAACAGAGTTGGAAGGGACGTTGGAGGTCATCTAGTCCATCCCGCTGCCCACGCAGGAGACCTGTACTAGGGATTTGAACCACTGAACTGCCGATCTTTCTGATCAACGAGCTTGAATGGCATTAGACAGATTTATAATGCTTTATTGCCTTTGGAGAGAGCCAGTGGGTCAGCAGTGGCTCAGTGGCTAAGATGCTGAGCTTGTCGATCAGAAAGGTCGTCAGTTTGGCGGTTCGAATCCCTAGCCTCATAATGGAGTGAGCTCCCATTATTTGTCCCAACTTCAGCCAACCTAGCAGTTCAAAAGCGCATTAAAAATGCAAGTAGAAAAATAGGAACCACCTTTGGTGGGAAGGTAACAGCATTCCGGGCACCTTCAGCATTGAGTCATGCCTGCCATGGAGACACCTTCGGACAGCGCTGGCTCTTCAGCTTTGAAATGGAGATGAGCATCGCCCCCTAGAGTCAGGAATGACTAGCACATATGTGCGAGAGGAGCCTTTACCTTTACTATACCAGGGAAAGATGTACATCTTAGAATGAACCTAAACCAGAGGTGGGATTCAGCAGGTTCTGACCAGTTCTGGGGAACCGGTAGCAGAAATTTTGAATAGTTCGGAGAACCAGTAAATACCACCTCTGGCTGCCCCTGCCCCCATCTATTCTCTGCCTCCTGAGTCCCAACTGATTGGGAGGGAATGGGGATTTTGAAGTATCCTTCCCCTGGAGTGGTGAGGGAAGGGCGATTTTACAGTATCCTTCCTCTGGAGTGGGGAGGGAATGGAGATTTTGCAGTGTCCTTCCCCTGGAGTGTGGAGGGAATGGGGATTTTGCAGTATCCTTCCCCTGGAGTGGGGAGGGAATGGAGATTTTGCAGTGTCCTTCCCCTGGAGTGGGGAGGGAATGGGGATTTTGCAGTATCCTTCCCCTGGAGTGGGGAGGGAATGGGGATTTTGCAGTATCCTTCCCCTGGAGTGGGAAGGGAGTACAGATTTTACAGTATCCTTCCCCTGGAGTGGGGAGGGAATGGAGATTTTGCAGTGTCCTTCCCCTGGAGTGGGGAGGGAATGGGGATTTTGCAGTATCCTTCCCCTGGAGTGGGAAGGGAGTACAGATTTTACAGTATCCTTCCCCTGGAGTGGGGAGGGAATGGGGATTTTGCAGTATCCTTCCCCTGGAGTGGGAAGGGAATACAGATTTTACAGTATCCTTCCCCTGGAGTGGGGAGGGAATGGAGATTTTGCAGTGTCCTTCCCCTGGAGTGGGGAGGGAATGGGGATTTTGCAGTGTCCTTCCCCTGCCACGCCCACCAAGCCACGCCCACAGAGCCAGTAGTAAAAAAAAATATTATCCCATCACTGAACTACACAATATGTCAATATCCAACAGGTCTAATTTTGCTTTTCGAGTAAGTCACTAGAAAATTGTCAGAGAAGAATCTTCTTATTTCTACTTCGGTGTCTTCTCCACCGAGGTTCTACCTTTGTGGTTCCCTGATCTTCACATTCCTACTCATAGATTGCCCTGCTCTGTCTCTTCCATCCCCACTACGGGTCCTGTTGAGGGGATAGCTCTTTTGAAATCCAAAATTAGCGATTCTATTTCATCGCCGTTTCTTAATCTGTTTTTTCTCTCCCCCCTTTCTTCTTCTTTTATGGGAATTAGTTGGCGAAGGTAGTTGCGAACACAGCTGAGATGTACGAAATGTAAATAGCATTTGGAGCAGCTGCAGAAGAGCAATGAAAGAAAGGGCCCCCCGAAAGAGGGTTGGGAGGGGGGAGAGGGAGAGGGTGGCTTTTATCAGCAACGTCTTTCTGTTTTTTGAAGTGTCAAAAGAAAACGCCATCCTCTATAGGAATGGAGTAGAAAGACAATTGGCCCAGATTGCCGAGCGGAGTAAAATGACATTCCTAAATATGCGGCAAAACTATTCACTGAAGTAATTTTTCTTTTTAATCAAAAGCAGATCCCTTCAGAATTTAGTTTTATATAAATAAAAAAAACAGCGTTGCTTCAGATGCCCCATTGATATGTCTCTTGCATGAAAATAACTGCCAAAAATCCTAACAAAGATGTCAGAATTTATTTATTTTTAAAAAAAAACGTTCTCCAAAATTCAGGTTTCCTCCAGTTTTTTTTATAGGATATGAGAAAAAAAAAAGTTCTTGACTTGTCCCCATTTTCTTGCAAACAGGCGCCCAAGGAAGATGCCAACCGGGTCATCTTATGAGTGTTTGGGTCTTATTGAGGTATTCAACTCTTTTCTCTAGAAGGTCTTCAGAACGTTTTGGAACTTTTCTTGTTCTGTCTGGTCATATCTGCCAGGGTTGATAGGTCCATAGTGTTGTGGCCTGCCAGCGGCCAGTGGAGCTGGTGGCAGACTCAGAGAGTGAGGAGGGTTGGGGAGGAACCTGGGCCAGTCCTGGAGTCTGGGGAAGGCTCTGATGAGGGCTCTGTGTCGGAGGCAGAGAGGGGATCAGAGCCGTCTGCCAGTTATCAGCTGCCTTTGGAGTCAGATATCAGTGGGGCAGAAAGACAGCTGGAGCCTGTTCCCAGTGTGCGCATGTGCAGAGCTGCCAGGAGAGGGGAACAGCTAAGGGACAAGGGCCGCCTCAGTAATAAAGCCACAGGTGGATGGTGAATGGCCCCTCCCATAGGGAATAAAGAGTAGCTAAAGGAGATGGAAGAGACAATTAGTTGAATTCATTCAGGTGAAGATCTGTTCCTGACTCCTTGCCAAGGAATTGCTGCTACAACGTGGCATTTGGAAGATATCGGCCTGGCAGCTCTCCAAGCCTGCTCAAGGTCTGTAGTTGGGAAATCTCATGAAAGATTGTTTGAGAAATCCAGTTATTTATTAGGAGCAACATGTCAGCATGTACCCAAACGAAGCCAGCTCTGACCCCACATAATTTACGGCCCAATTATGAACCTGTTTCCCCCTCCACTCCGCCCAGGGTGTGTTCTAAATCATATTCTCCAATGGAGCACTTTTGTGGGCTGTAGAGATCACGCCCCTCCGACTGTTACAAGTAATCTGGGAGACAAATCTTGGGAAAGATACGTGTGGAATGTGCTACTGGTTGTGGCTGCTATGCTACTCCATCAGTTTCCCCCCTTGGAAGATTGCTTCTTCCACCTTAGAAGATGAGAACTGCACAAACATTTGGAACTGTTCTGTTCTCTGTCTATCAATCAGAAGAGGATTGGAAGGGACCTTGAAGAGACCTAGCCCAACCCCTTGCTCAAGCAGGAGATCCTATGCAATTTGAGACAAGTGGCTGTCCAAACTCTTCTTAAAAGCCTCCAGTGATGGAGCATCCACAACTTCTGGAGGCAACTTCTGTTCCACTGATTAATTGTCCTCACTGTCAGGAAATGTCTCCTCAGTTCTAAGTTGCTTCCCTCCTTGATGAGTTTCCACCCATTGCATCTTATTTGGCCTTCTGGTGCTTTGGAGAATAGCTTGAAATCCTCCCACACCCCACTCCCTTGTTTCTGGCAGCCCCATCTTCCTGGCCCATGTGCATTTTGGAGGCTGTGCATCTTCCCGTGGTCCTTTGACGGTGCTGCTCATCCTGAAGCTCCAGGGTCCGGAGGCATGTTTAAGGGTGCAGCCATTCCTTCGAGCCTCCAGATTTCAGATCTCGTAATTAAAGGCTATTGTGCCGGAAATTTTGCCTCTGTGTTAAGAAAGCTCTGTTGCTGTTAACATAACGTTCTCAACCTCAGGATATATTCCTCTCCTCTTACAGACCTCAATCATTTGTGTATGTGTGTGTGTGTGTGTGTGTGTGTGTGTACACAACAGGAATTCTAAGTGTGAATAACAGCTGTGAAGCTGCATGGAACAGCTGTTATTCTAAATAATTTACCGTTAATTGGTTCCGTGGGCTTTGGGAGAATTGTCATGCCCAGAAGTTGTGTAATAGGATGACAATGGCAAAGATAGTGACTGGCAAATGAAAGCGTTTTTTCCATGCTTTTCCTCTTTTTCTAAAGACTTCCTGGTGCTTCTGAACTTCATCTGAAGCTCTGCAGCTGCAGGCCTCTAGGACACTCAACACGCCAACCCAAGTCAAATTATTTATTGAACTCAGAAGGGGAAGACGACGAGACAGAGGGTCTGTCCCAGGTCCCTTCCCCCCCCCCCCCCCCCGTTGTAACTTGAACAGTCACTAATTGGGTGCGTCAGACCGGGAAGTTATCTTTTGCATTGGGCCTTCAGGCCTCCACATTTAATGCTGTGGGAAACTGGGCCGGGGGATTTTATGGAGATATAGTCAAAATAACATTCCTTTCTCAGAGGGTCAAGGACACCTTGCCCTGCAGCTGCAAGGTGTGACTGGGAGGCATCTCCAGTTGGGACGGGCCCCGATTGGACCATGTGATGAACATGTGGGTGCTGGGCAGGGACTTGGACTTTATTTTTGGGGGGGGGGGAACTTGGAAACTTTCAGATTCACAAATATCTATCTATCTATCTATCTATCTATCTATCTATCTATCTATCTATCTATCTATCTATCTCTATCTCTATCTCTATCTCTATCTCTATCTATCTATCTATCTATCTATCATATAATATTATATTATTACACACACACAGAGTCAAAATAACATGTGTGTGTGTGTGTGTGTGTTAGGTTTTGAGCTGATAAATAAATAAACAAGGAAGACTAGGATAGACCTATTTCGAGCTATTTAGCTCTCATCAGCTAGCCATACCCTTACTGGGATTTGAACCAGGGAAGTATTACATGTGAGGCAGTTGTAATTGCCACTAGACCACTGGTTCTCCTCCTGATCAGCTGAGCCAAGGAAATAAGTATATACTTGTGTCACAACACCCTGGTAAACCCCAATTAAGGGAGGAAGCAAAGCTGCTTTCCTTTTCTGTCTTTCGGCTCATCACCAGAGACCATGCAGACAGAAAGCTATTTTTTCCGTTGCCTTTTGTTTCCATTTGTGTTGCGTTTGTGCTGATAAATAAGCAAACAACAAATAAATAAATAAATAAACAATCAGCACAAATGCAACTTATATATAATCTTGCCAGAATATTCTTACGTAAATTTAGCTTCGTGATGAAGTTTTGCTAGTCAGAGGAAAAATCTCATTTGGCAGAGCAAATGAAAGAAAGAACAACCGAATGGCTGAAAATATCCTTCTCTTTGTCAGAGGAGTCTTTTTTTCTCCCCCCTGTTCAATTACTTTGCTTTTCAACCTCTGTTGTTGTGAAGCTGAGGTCTGGAACACTCTTCTTTCCATTTATAACTTCCAACGGAAGGTGCTCCTCGAACATGGGAACAATGATGGTTTGTTCTAGAACTTTTCAGCCAGATCATTCCAACTCTGGCCATTGGGGGCGAAACACCAGCCCCCGTGGAGAGGGCGCGCAATTTGGGTGTCCTACTGGACTCCCGGCTGACTATGGAGGACCATGTGGCAGCCGTGGCCAGGGGGACGTTCCTTCAGGTACGCCTGATACGCCAATTGCGTCCCTTACTGGACCGGGGAGCCTTACGCACAGTCACTCAAGCACTCGTCACGTCTCGACTTGACTATTGCAATGCTCTCTACATGGGGCTTCCCTTGAGGTGCATCCGAAGACTACAGTTAGTCCAGAATGTGGCCGCGCGGATAATTACGGGAGCGCCCAAATACTCCCATATAACACCTGTCCTACGCGAGCTCCACTGTCTTCCTGTGGTCTTTCGGGTGCGCTTGAAGGTCCTAACGATCATTTTCAAAACGCTCCATGGCTCGGGACCTAGTTACATGCAAGACCGCCTCCTGCCCCATACATCCCTGGGACCGATACGCTCTCACAGAGAGGGTCTCCTCAGGGTACCGTCGATCGGACAATGCCGATTGGCGGCGCCCAGGGGGAGAGCCTTCTCTGTGGCAGGACCAGCCCTTTGGAACGACCTACCCCCTGAACTCCGTACCATTGCTGACCTCCGCCTCTTCCGCAAGTGTCTTAAGACGCACCTCTTCCAACTAGCCGACCTTGCGTAACCCCAGCACCGCCAGTTCAAATGAGGACTCTAAAATGGTGTTAACACAGGCCCTTAATTATCCCTGTATTTGTGTGTAATTGATTTAATTTTCTGTACGCCGCCCTGAGTCCCTTTGTGGTGAGATGGGTGCGGGTTATAAATATGAAAAATAAATAAATAAATAAACTTAGAACTATCACGGACCTCCGCTCCTTCCGCCGAAGTCTGAAGACGCATTTCTTCCATCTCGCCGGCCTGGCCTAATCCACACCATTAGTTACAGACTGAAGTTTAAATTGTTTTAATTTGGCTTTTAAGGGTAAAGTTTTTAGGATTTTAATGGTTTTAGGATTTTTAGCACAGGCTATTGGGGTTTAATTTATTTTTAGTACTATTTATTGTCATGTTTGTCTTTTTATTCTATTTTAACTTCCTGTGCACCGCCCCGAGTCCCTTTGGGGAGAGTGGGGCGGTTTATAAATTTAATAAATTGAATTGAATTGAAATTGAATTGTTCTAAAGTGGGGCAGGTGATAGATTTCACAGAAGTGCCATAAGTTTTCCCCTTGATCCTTAGAAGCGCCTATAGATCTCGATGGAAAGCGAGCGGGAATTTTCATTTCAGCAGAAGGAAAACACGATTACCTTCAGAAGCCGTCAAGTGATGCCAGCTATATTTAACAAAAGTGAACCAGGATGATCGTTAGGCTAAATTGCACGCCCCCGGTTTATGCAACTGATTGATCGTAATGCAGCCCTATGGGTAGATATCTTTAGAAAGCCAAGTCTTGTTATTTCCAATGGAACTTATGCAGAGATAAGCGTGTCAGTCTGCTTTCTAAACTTGTATTTTTAGAAACTATCCTTCAGTTTTTTTTCCTTTTAAAGAAGCCGTTGGCCTGCCTTCCAGCTTCTATTTTTAGACATGATATTTGATTTTCAACTTTCCTCTTTAAGGCACTGTAGACTTGACAGCAATGTTTCCATCAAAGATTGTTTCATCCAAGCCATACCAGTAAATTTCATAGCTCTATAATAATTTCTAGAACTAGGGGGCACTCCATGAAACTTTTGGAAGCTAGACCTCAAACAAATAAGAGGAAGTACTTTTTCACCCAGAGGATCACTGGTCTATGGAACTCCCTGCCAGAAGAAGTGGTGACAGCTGTCAGCCTGTTGACACCTTTAAGAAAGACGAGTTCATGGAGAACAAGGGTATCCATGGCTATCATGATGGATGCCTAAGGACACCCTCCGGGATGGAGAGATAGGCAGGATATCTCTCAATGCCATTTGCAGGGAATCACAAGCAGGTGAAGACATCTGCTTGGGAAGACCCTGAAGCAAATGGGGAGCCACTGTGGGAGACAGAAGGCTGGAGTGGATGGGCTGTGGCCTCTTCCAGCAAGGCTATTCTTATGTTCTTATGTTCTTATGTTCATTCAGGATTTGCCAATTAAGCAATCACTATTTTTAGGAAGTGGCTCCGTGGCTAAGATGCTGAGCTTGTCGATCAAAAAGGTCGGCAGTTCGGCGGTTTGAATCCCCAGCGCTGCATAACAGAGCGAGCTCCCGTGACTTGTCCCAGCTTCTGCCAACCTAGCAGTGAGAAAGCACACAAAAAATGCAACTAGAAAAACAGGAACCACCTTTGGTGGGAAGAGGAACAGCGTTCCATGTGCCTTCGGCATTGAGTCATGCCAGCCACATGACCACGGAGACGTCTTCGGACAGCACTGGCTCTTCGACTTTGAAACGGAGATGAGCACCGCCCCCTAGAGTCGGGAATGGCTAGCACATCTGTGTGAGTGGAAGCTTTACCTTTATCTATTTTTAGGAAAAGACCCTTTTCTCTTATGGAGGCAAAATTAAACTTGTCTTTATTTATCCGTGCCCATGCTGAATATTCATAAAACTTTTTTTTTTTTTTGCAAAGTCTAACCTTGTCTATTATGTGGACTCTTCAAACATGTCACGCCAGATTCCCTTCAGGCTTGTGATATTTGAGAGACTTTCTTGTAAAAAAAAAAATCTGCATGCATAAAACACCTGTTTAAAGACTTGGAATCCTGTGATGCACAAGGGGCCCATGAGAGAACAGGCAGGCACGCCTGCACCGAAGCATCTGCAGCGTTTATTTGAAGGAATTATTAATATTGTGTTTTCTAGCCCTGCTTTTTTTTTCCCCTTCAGGAAAGAACAGGTGAGGGAGAAAGAGCTATGGAGGCAATCTATATAAGTGGTTGCTAAGAGTCAAAAATGCCTTGAGGGGACATAATCAATCAATCAATCAATCAATCAATCAAACAATCAATTCAAGCTGTGTTAATTGTTGTAGTACCAGGAACCCATATGGATATTTGGGTTCTACCAGTGTTCAGAAACAAGGAAGGTACACACTAATTTGCCATTGTGTTACTTTTAAATTTTTATTCTTCCCTGTTGATATGTTTTTTTCTCTTTTTTTTTTCAAAGAAAGCTATCTGGCGTTTTCAACGGCCTTGGAATTTGAAAGAAATAAAGAAGGGAAGGAAAGAGAGAAGGAAGGAAAGAAGGAGGAAAGGAAAAAGAAAGAGAAAAGGGAAGAGGAAGGGAAGGAAGGGAAGAAAAGAGAAAGAAAGAAGGGAAGAAGGGAAGAGAGAATGAAAAGGGAGGGAAAGGAAAAATTAGAGAGACGGGAGAGAAGGGGAAGGGAAAGAAGGGCGGGAGAGAGAGAAAAGGAAGGAAGGAAGGGAAAAGAAACAGAAAAGGAAGGAAGAAGAGTAGGAGGGAAAGAAAAAAGAAAGAAAGAAAGAGGAAGTGAAGGAAAGAGAAAGAAAGGAAGAAGGGAAGAAGAAGGGAAGGAAAGAAAAGAGAAAGAAAGAAGGGAAGAGGAAATGAAAGAAAGAAAAGAGAAAGAAAGGAAGAGGAAGGGAAGGAAAGAAAAGAGAAAGAAAGAAGGGAAGAGGAAGGGAAGGAAAGAAAAGAGAAATAAGGGAGTCCCCTTGGGGAGAGAGAGCGGGATATAAATTAAAATTATTATTATTATTAGATGAAGGGAAGGAAAGTAAAGAGAAAGAAAGAAAGAAAGAAGGGAAGAGGAAGTGAAGGAAAGAAAAGAGAAAGGAAGAAGGGAAGGAAGGGAAGAAGGAAGGAAGGATGGAAGGGAGAATGAGAAGGGAGGGAAGAAGGAAACAATAGAGAAGGGGGAGAAGGACAATAGAAAGAAGGAAGGGAGAGAGAAAAAAGGAAGGAAGGAAGGAGAGGGGAGGAAGGAAGGATACCGCTTTGCTGTCCAATTTTGCAACTGAACGAACTGAGAATTTACCGCCTTTTAGCAAAGTCTAGTGATCTGTTTCATAAAGTAAACCAAAAGCAAACAGGTGGGAGTGAGGAGCCTTGGGAAATTATCTATTTATCGGATGCACGGGGGTCTAACAAGGTGAGCTAATCAACCCCGTGCAACAAAACTGGCCAGAAATTATTCAATTCTGGAACGAATTATTTTCCTAATCTGACTTGGTGGGTGACCTACTTTCTTCTTGTTGTTGTTGTTTGCATGCATTCCACTTCGCTTGCACATAAGGCCCAAACTCCGTGGACTGGAGGGCTGTTTATTTAGGAAATCATATTTCCACCTCCGATGAGGCTGGCTCTTTTTCTATCGGGACCAGGGAGCAATTAACTCTTTCCAAAAACCGGCCAGGTTCCAATTACTTTATTTGCAAAAGAGTGCCAAGCTCCAGGGATGAAGAAACAAGGAAGCATCTGCTGGTTGACCATGGGTTATTGGCCAATTTCATTTTAATTGGCTCAAAGAGGTCACGTTTTTTTTTAAAAATTCAGGAGCTCTCGACAGCTTTTGGCCAATAATTCCAAATTAGGCCAAGCGGGGGTGATGCGGTCCTTGACAGCACATCATTGTAGGAAAACAACCCATTTAAGGAGCACGTTGTAGCCTTGGTCTTGTCGACCTGACAACACCTTGTCACACCCAATAGAGGTGGCTGCCATCACCCCCGAAAGAGTTGGAAAGAACTCCATGAAAACAATGTCTGGGCACTTTTGCCTGGAAATAGCATATTTATCCATTCTCAAATTAAGGAGAAACTTCCGAACAGTGAGGACAATTAAATCAGTGGAACAGAAGTTGCCTTCGGACATTGTGGGCTCCATCACTGGGGGTTTTCAAGAAGAAACTAGACATTCACTAGTCTAAAATGGTATGGGTTCTCCTGCTTGAGTTAGGGGGCTGGACTAGAAGACCTCCAAGATTATGATTCTATTCTATTCTATTCTATTCCATTCCATTCCATTCCATTCCATTCTGTATTCTAGAGAGCAAAATATTGATATTGATACCCCCTCTTCTTCTTCTTCTTCTTCTTCTTCTTCTTCTTCTTCTTCTTCTTCTTCTTCTTCTTCTTCTTCTTCTTCTTCTTCTTCTTCTTCTTCTTCTTCTTCTCCTCCTCCTCCTCCTCCTCCTCCTCCTCCTCCTCCTCCTTTTCCTTTTCCTTTTCCCCCTCCCCTTCCTTCCTTCCTTCCTTCCTTCCTTCCTTCCTTCCTTCCTTCCTTCCTTCCTTCCTATTCTCCCTTCAGCTAACTCATTGAGTTTAGGACCTTCGTATCAATGCAGGCTTCTTTCCATCAATAATATCTGGCATGTAGAAGGTCTTTCTTCAAGTTATTTAGGAGAATTCCAGAATAACAGAGTTCGAAGGGACATTGGAGGTCTTCTAGTCCAACCCCCTGCTCAGGCAGGAGACCCTATACCATTTCAAACAAATGGTTGTCCCATTTCTTCTTCAATACCTCCCTGTGATGAAGCACCCACAACCTCTGGAGACAAGCTGTTCTACTAGTTTATTGTCCTCACTGTGAGGAAGTTTCTCCTCAGTTCTAGGTTGCTTCTCTCCTTGATTAGTTTCCATTTGTTGCTTCTTGTCCTGCCCTCAGGTGCTTTGGAGAATAGCTTGACTCACTCTTCTTTGGGGCAGCCCTTGAGATATCAGAAGACTGCTATCACGTCCCTTTGTATCTTCTACAGGGACCCAGGGATGAGCCTTTTTAATCCTGGCACCCCATCTTTGGATCAATGCCCCAAAATCACCCCCAAGATGAGACCGGCTCCCTCCCAGGTTACAATCTGCAAAGCTCTTCAAATTCATCTAAAAAATTAGGGGATTCAATTCTACTGTGGGATATTTTTCTGGCCCCTTTTGGGTGGTTCTGGATAGGATCAACAAGAGGTCCTCTCAAACTCTTCTAGGAAGACCATTTGGTGGTCGGGATCTCAGATCTTATCTAGACAGCAGCAGCTGACTCGTCAGAGGTTTAAAAGAGGGGGGGGGGGGTTTGAGAGGGAGGGGAACAATAGTTCAGAGAGAGGACAGGGCAGGACCTCGTTCTCATTTGTCCTGGTGTGATAAAAGCTTTCTTTTCTGGTCAGAGATTGTTTCAGCCAAATGACAGACCATGATTTGTTACATGTGAATTGGCTGGTGGGCAGGAATCAGTTCCGCCTTTCAAGCCCAACATTCTCATTGCCTGTGCCAAATTGCTAATCTCTCTCTTTCTCTCTTCTTTTCTCTCTCCACCTCTCTCTCTTTCTCATTCTCTCTCTTTCTCTCTTATTTCCTCTCTCCACCTCTCTCTTTCTCATTCTGTCTCTTTCTCTATTTCCTCTCTCCACCTCTCTCTTTTTCATTCATTCTCTCTCTATTTTCTCTCTCCACCTCTCTCTCTTTCTCATTCTCTCATTCTCTCTCTCTATTTTCTCTCTCCACCTCTCTCTCTTTCTCATTCTCTCTTATTTTCTCTCTCCACCTCTCTCTCTCTTTCTCATTCTCCCTCATTCTCTGCACTATTCTTTCTCTCTTATCTCTCTTTTTCTCATTCTCTCTCTCTGTCTTATTCTCTCTCCACCTCTTTCTCATTTTCTCACTTTCTCTTTGTCTTATTCTCTCTCTTCTTTCTCTTTTTCTCATTCTTTTTCTCATTTTCTTTCTTTCTGTTTTATTCTCTCTGTGTGTGTCTTATTCTCTCTCCCCACCCCCCTCTCTTCCTCTTCACATCTCTCTCTCTTTCTTATTCTTTCTCTTTCTCAATCTCTATCTTTCTCTCTTATTCTGTCTCTCATTTGCTCTCTTTTTCTCATTCTCTTTCTCTATCTTATTCTCTTTCTCCACATCTCTTTTTCTCTTATTCTCCCTCTCTCATTCTCCCTCCCTTTCTCTCTCTCTCTCTGTCTTTGCCTTATTCTGTCTCTCCACTTTTCTCTTTCTCTTTCTCATTCTCTCTTTCTCTGTCTTATTCTCTTTCTCTCTTTCACACTCTCTCATTCTCTGTCTTATTCTCTTTCTCTCTTTCACACTCTCTCATTCTGTCTTATTCTCTTTCTCTCTTTCACACTCTCTCATTCTCTGTCTTATTCTCTCTTTTTCTCATTCCCTCTCTCTCTCTTTCTCTGTCTTATTCTCTTTCTCTCTTTCACACTCTCTCATTCTGTCTTATTCTCTTTCTCTCTTTCACACTCTCTCATTCTCTGTCTTATTCTCTCTTTTTCTCATTCCCTCTCTCTCTCTTTCTCTGTCTTATTCTCTCTTTTTCTCATTATCTGTCTCTCTCTTTCTCTGTCTTATTCTCTTTCTCTGTTTCACACTCTCTCATTCTGTCTTATTCTCTTTCTCTCTTTCACACTCTCTCATTCTCTGTCTTATTCTCTCTTTTTCTCATTCCCTCTCTCTCTCTTTCTCTGTCTTATTCTCTCTTTTTCTCATTATCTCTCTCTCTCTTTCTCTCTCTCTCTCTCTCTCTCTCTCTCTCTCTCTCTCTCTCTCTCTCTCTCTCTCTCTCTCTCTCCCTTTTTCTTTGTTTTAGATTCATGCCATCCATGTAGAGAATTGACCCTGGATTTATGTTTGAGTTGCTTTGATAATTTATATTGTCACCTTTGTAATAACCTCATCTAAAGGAAGGCATTTGCAAGCTATCTGGCCCCAGCACATAATTTAGAGTCGGCCCATTCATTACCAGTTGTACCATTTGCAATACCGAGGTCGGGGGGAAATTAAAAACGAATTGAAATAAATCACTGTTCTTCCAAAGTCAATAAATATCCAGAGTGGGGAAACTCTTAATAGGAAATGCACATTAGGAAGAAGACAAAAATATTTCCAATAGAGTCCGGACAAACTGTTTAGAGTTTGTATCAACCCTGTTTGAATTATGTTGCCAAGCTCTTGCCATCTGCAATTAAAAATAAGTAAATAAGGATAACGTCGTACGTTCGCAGGAAAAGGGCCTTTAGGGGGGAACCATATGGCATTCGTTCCTGTTGAAACCAGGATAACAATGCCAAGCCTCTAAACGTGTATTTTAACATTATCTTAATTGCTTTGGAGTTCTGCTTGTAAGCAAACCATAGAGACATATGATAGATGTTGTAGGAAGAGGGGAGTAAATTAATTGTTTGCAGATCCTGGACTAGTATATCATTAGAAAGCAGTTGTTCTTTGAAACGAATGCCTCTCTAAATCTCGAAATGTTATCCTGAATTGTGTAGCAGTATCTGATGGTTGTGTGAAGGTGTCTGAAGGTTGAATCATTGTGATTGGGCTAATTCCTCACCCCCCAAAGGTGCTTCCCCCCCCCCCCCTGCTCAAAAAGCAACTGGATTTTGTTTTTCCTTGAAGACATTTCGCTTCTCATCCAAGAAACCTCTTCGGTTCTGACCGAATAGTAGAAGATGGAAAGATTTCTATTTCTTGAAGTCATCTGAAGTTATTAACACTCTTTCTGTGAGACATTGAGGCCACTTGGAGGTTGTCCACCATTCAATCAGAACCAAAGAATCTTCGGCCGCTGGCCCCTCCAGTAGCCAAATCAGAGGAAGAGGGAGAGGAGGTGTGGGAATCAAGGTCAGCATCAAGGCAACCTGGGAGCTCGAAGGGGGAAGAGAGAATGGATCTGGCAGAGAGAGAGAGAGGTAGAGGGAGAGAGGGAGAGAGAGGGAGAGAGAGAGAGGGAGAGAGAGGGAGAGAGGAAGAGAGAGGGAGGGAGAGAGGGAGGGAGAGAGAGGGAGAGGGAGAGAGAGGGAGAGAGGGAGAGAGAAGGAGAGAGAGGGAGAGAGGTAGAGAGGGAGAGGGAGAGAGAGAGGGAGAGAGGGAGAGAGAGGGAGAGAGGGAGAGAGAGAGAGAGGGAGAGGGAGAGAGGGAGAGAGAGGGAGAGAGGGAGAGGGAGAGGGGGGGAGAGGGAGAGAGGGAGAGAGAGAGAGAGGGAGAGAGGGAGAGGGAGAGAGGGAGAGGGAGAGAGGGAGAGAGGGAGAGAGGGAGAGAGAGAGAGAGAGGGAGAGAGAGAGAGAGAGAGAGAGAGGGAGAGAGAGAGGGAGAGAGAGAGATGCTGAGCCTGGGCCGTCCATCAGCCCTCAGATGGAGAGCCAACAGCCCCCAGGTCTGGAGGTGGCTGATGAGGAAGAGAAGGAACATCTGGGCCCAGTACCTGATACATAGATGAACAGAAGGCAGAGGAGAGGAGAGCAGTGGAAATCTATGGGCCAGTCCTTGGGACAGAAGAGCCATTGCTGCTAGGAAATCCCCACTCTAGCTCTGGGGATCAAAGGCAGGGGACAAAGATGAATAGAGGTGACAGGCATCCATCTCCCTGCTGGATGGACTTGTTAGTTTGGGGGGGGGGTGGCTGCTGGAGCTCCTAATAAAGGGAACATTTATTTAAATGCAGAGGACTTGTCGTGTTTCGTGAGCTGGGTCAGAACAGCTAGGCAGAGAATCGTTGGACTATACCAGCTCCTGCCACATCAACCTCACGGCTTTCCTCCTCAAAGTGAACGTCTCTCAAGCAAAACAAGAGGTCCATTTGCCACTATTCAGACAACCTTCAGAGAACTCCAACTGAACGATGGAGAAACTTCATCAACAGGTGTAGTGGTGACAGCTCGGGATCAGAGTGCCCATAGGGGAAAGCCATGGCAATATATAGGCAACTAAAAAAAATAGATACCTGTAGAAAATCCGGAGACGATAAATTTACGAATGAGTAGATTGAAAAACAACATCCCGTCTCAAAGTGGATTGAACTTGGGTCTACTTCACTCAGTATTAACTCTTTTGGCTCACAATTGTGTTCGACGGTCATTATTTTGACTGACTCGAAATTGCATTCCAAATAAGCAGATATAGATGTTAGAAAATGAAGAAAAAAAATGTCAATGAAGGCACCAGGTTAGAAACTGGGAGATAGTGAGTTCTAGTTGTGCCATAGGCATGAAAGCCAACTGGGTGACTTTGGGACAATCACCAGGAGACAGTGAGTTCTAGTCCCACATCCGGCATGAAAGTCAGCTGGGTCAATTTGGGCCAATCACCAGGAGATGGTGAGTTCTAGTTTTGCCTTAGGCATCCAAGTCAGGTGGGTGCCTTTGGGTTGATCACCAGGAGATGGTGAGTTCTAGTCCCACTTTAGGCATGAAAGCCAATTGGGTGACTTTGGGTCAATTACCAGGAGACACTGAGTTCTACTCCTGCCTTAAATCAAATCAAATCAAATTTTATTTATAACCCGCTCTCTCTCCCCGAAGGGACTCGAGGAGGGGCACAGGGAAATTAAAAACCCCTAAAAACAGTTAAGTTATCCCAAGCCGGCCAAGCAGAAGAAGTGTGTTTTTAATTTTTGACGGAAGGAGCGGAGGTCCGTAGTTGTTCTAGTATCGGGGGGAAGGTCGTTCCAGAGGGCTGGGCCCGCCACAGAGAAGGCCCCTCCCCTGGGCGTCGCCCGCTGGCACAGCCTAGTGGACGGCACCCGGAGAAGTCCCTCTCTGTGGGAGCGAATCGGCCGCAGGGATGTATGGGGCAGAATGCGATCCCGCAAATAGCTAGGTCCCGTGCCATGGAGCACTTTAAAGATGGTAACTAACACCTTGAAGCGCACCCGAAAGACGACAGGCAGCCAGTGCAGCTCGCGCAGGAGCGGTGTTACATAGGAGAACCTAGAGGCTCTCATAACTACCCGCGTGGCTGCATTCTGGACTAGCTGAAGCCTTCGGGTGCACCTCAAGGGGAGCCCCATGTAGAGAGCATTGCAGTAGTCCAGTCGGGATGTCACGAGGGCATGAGTGACTGTGCAAAGGGCACCCCGATCCAATAGGGGACGCAACTGGCGGACCAGGCGAACCTGGTGAAACGCCCTCCTGGCCACGGCTGTCACTTGATCTTCCATGGACAGCCGGGCATCAAGGAGGACGCCCAAGTTGCGTGCCCCATCCACAGGGGTAAGGTGATCGTCCCCTATGGCCAGTGATGGAGTCAACTGGTTGTACCGGGATGCCGGAAACCACAGCCACTCGGTCTTGGTCGGGTTGAGCCTGAGTCCGTTACTTCCCATCCAGGCCCGCACGGCTTCCAGGCACTGACACATCACCGCTACGGCATCGTTGGCCATCAAAGTCAGGAGACAGGGAGTTCTAGTCCCAAACTCTTAATTACTTTATGCAATTAACATAAGAGAAAGAAACCCCAGAGAATTTCACACACACACTTTCTTCTTTTAAAGCAGGGGTCTCCAACCTTTGCAACTTTAAGTCTGAAGGACTCCAGCTTTGCTGGCTGGAGAAGTCTGGGAGCTGAAGTCCTTCAGACTTAAAGTTGCAAAGGTTGGAGACCCCTGTTTTAAAGGATTGTTTCCCACCCAATTAAATGGGGGAGAAGAAAAGGGAAATTCAACAGAATAATTCAACATAGCCCTAACCCACCTCTTCTCTGTTATGCCAACGCAGGGCATCTTAGCCAACAGCGGATCTCTCGCAGGCCACTTTTGCAGACTTTTAATAGCTTCTAGCCTGAAGGATAATGATTGCTGGGAGAATATGACCTGATAGCGCAGGTCCAACCAGCAGAAAAATATTAATAATGTTACGATGGTTCCCTTGATGCACTTTGGTTGGTATATAATCACTTCCTGGGCTTCTATCTTTTGCGAGTTCTTCTGCTCCTTAATGTTATCTTAATAAAGTCCTTGTGTGTCATTTCCCCCCCTCCCTCCCCTCTTCTTGTTGTTTGCAGTTCAACAGTGAATTTGTTCTGGATTATCACCATTTAATGTAGATATTATGCTGTTGCCAAAGAGAAAAACAATTGTTGATCCCATTAGCTGATTTCTTCCAGTAGAGAGAGACTCAAGGATTTACTCGTTGAAAAGAAGATTTGGGATTTTTTTAAAGGCGGCATTCAAGAACAGAACAGGACGTGGGCTTCGGGGGGGGGGGGGGTTGTACCCAGTGGTGGGATTCAGCCAGTTCAGGATGGTTCAAGCGAACCGGTTGTTAAATTGCTGGCCCCACCCCTTCCAGGAATCCCCCCGCACCCTGTTTTGGCTTCCAGGTAAGTGCAGGGAGGCCTACTAGGCCCAAAATGGGGCATAGGGGTGTGTGCAGTGCCCTCCACAGCCTGCTTTTGCTCCCAGGGGAGTGTAAGAGGGCGAATGCTGCCTGTCACACCCTATGGCCATGCCCATCCAGCCAGTCATTAGGGCAGAGAATGGGTTATTCAATTATTTGACTTCCACCACTGGTTGGACCTTGGTGTTTCCTTGTGGCCCAAAAGAAAGAAAAATGGAAGAAGAAGATCTGCTGCTGTGGCCTAGAGGTGAAGCTCTTGCCTCACAAGCAGAAGGTTGTGTGTTTGATCCTAGGTAGAGGCAGATGTAGGGTCTCCTGCTTGGGCAGGGGGTTGGACTAGATGACCTCCAACGTCCCTTCCAACTCTGTTAATCTGTGAATAAGAAATGGAGAGAAACGTAAGCGGAGACCCTGCTAGTGAGTAGAACCAAAGTAGCTGGGGGACGGGGAGGCTCAGTGGCGAAGACTTGTCGATGAGAACGGTTGGCACTTCAGCGGTTCGAATCCCTAGCGCCACGTAATGGAGTGAGCTCCTGAGACTTCTGCCTTACCTCAAAAGGCTTTGAAGGCTCTAAACATCTCAATTGCTACAACTTAAGAAGAAGAGCAACCCTCATCTTTGGAGGATTGCAAAGTGACTGAGACCTTATCAAGGTGGTTTCGGCCCTGGGGGAATTTAAGATGCAATTTTCATGTGTTTCCTGCTTAAACATGGCTGGAAAAACCATCACTGGAGGTTTTTAAGAAGAGACTGGACAGTCACTTGCCTGAGATGGGATAGGTCAGCGATGGTGAACCTTTCTTGGCTTGTGCCATAAGTGGGGGGAGCGCAGGGGGGTTGTGTGCGGGCGGGCCGCACCTATAATGCAATGCGCGAACCCCCCCCCAGTGCACATGTGCGCACTACAGGCACAAACCCCCATTTTCTGCATGCTCTTTTCACTCTCCCCAGGCTCCAGAGGCTTTATAGGAGCCTGGGGAGGGTGAAAACAGCCTCCCCCACCCCCCTGGAAGCCCTCTGGAGGCTTCAGCGACCTTCAGGAGGCTTCCCTGAAGCCTCCGGAGCACTCAAAATGATGTGCTGACGAAACCGGAAGTGATGTCCGATTTACTTGGAGCATCATTTTGAGTGGTCCGGAGGCTTCAGCGACCTTCAGGAGCCGAGGTCCCATGTTCCAAATTTAAATTAAGTGAAATGGCTTTTAGTCTTCAACTGTCATGGTTGGAAGCAATCTGACAGCTACAATAAAGCGATTGGAGACCAGGAATGGTCCTCGGTGGGCAGCTCAAGGCTTAAGAGAGAAAGAAGGTGAGACATCCCCCTGCCAACACAAGGCGATGGTTTTCCCAGTTGCAACGGATGGCTGTGAAGGTTGGACCATAAGAAAGGCTGAACGCCAAAGAATGGAGGCCTTTGGACTCTGGTGCTGGAGAAGACTCCTGCATTGAGTCCCTTGGACTGCAAGGAGATCCAACCGGTCAGTCCTAGAGGAGATCAACCCTGACTGCTCTTTAGAAGGCCAGATCCTGAGGAGGAAACTCATGTACTTTGGCCACCTAAGGAGAAGGAAGAAGGACTCCCTGGAGAAGAGCCTCATTCTGGGAACGATGGAGGGCAAAAGAAGAAGAAGGGGATGGCAGAGAAGTAGGTGGCTGGATGGAGTCACCAGTCAGTCCTAGAGGAGATCCACCCTGGCTGCTCTTTAGAAGGTCAGATCCTGAAGAGGAAACTCAAAGACTTTGGCCACCTAATGAGAAGGAAGGACTCCCTGGAGTAGAGCCTCATGCTGGGAACGATGGAGGGCGAACGAAGGGGACGGCAGAGAAGGAGGCAGCTGGATGGAGTCACTGAAGCAATCAGCGTGAACCTAAATGGACTCCAGAGGATGAGAGAGGACAGGAAAGCCTGGAGGAACATTGTCCATGGGGCCACGATGGATCAGACACGACTTTGCAATTAACAACAACAATTACAATCCACATGTGTTGGGCTTAATTTCACTGGAGGCAAAGAAACGTGTTCAGCAAATGAGAAGGAGGAAGCCTCTGGATCTTTCATGGTGTAAAAGAAGAAGAAAAATTGGCTGGCACTGGAATTTGTAGAGGTGGAACTTTTCAAATGAACCTGAAATTGGTTTTCTGGGTCCTTTGGGGAAATGACACAGCGAGTCTGAATGTTGATTGATTATCAGATGTCACTTAGCATTAAGGATAAAGGAGACCTCACCAATAAAAGGTGTCCAGATATGTTCAAACAAGGTGACCTTTTCTCTCTCTTCTCTCTCTTAAGTCCGTCTCAGAGTAAGTCTAGCAGAATGCACAGTCCGTAACATCACCAATCCTTGTTTATGAAATTGTTAAGCCTGGCAGATGATAGATAGATGGAGAAATAGTTAGATAGCAATAACAGTATCAAATAAAATAAAAAAAGGAAGGAAGTTGCGGGAATGAACAGATTGTGGACTTCTTCGTCTCCAGGTTGTAGTTACAAAATGAAACCGATGTTCTGTTTTATTTTCTCATTTCGTGCAGCTCCCTCGGAACAAAAGGCTTACTATTAGTGTATGCTGTTTGCAAAAAAACCCACAGAATCAAACCCATTGACAGACCTTCAAGCAGCTGAGGAGAAGAAAGCATCTCAACAGAAGCTCTGAAGGCCAGAGCCAACTTCATCGGAGGCCCCGCATGCCATGAATGAGGTTATGTGTTAGCTAGGCAATTATGGGTGAGTCAACTAACCAGCATTAAGCACATCTGTGTCGGCCATCAGCCCAGCCATTGTGCTCGCTCAGAGACGCAACTGTGAGGTTTGTGGAAATCAACCCCTGACCCGTGACAGAGAGGACAAAAACTTGGTTGGAAGATGGAGAGGGCGTACTTAGGTTTTCCCTGAATTTTCCTATATGCACGGGGTGTGGGGTGAAGGAAGAGATTTGTTATTGTTTCCCCTTCTTTGCCATGTAATTCAAGAAGTCGTAAATCTCCTTTAATCTCCCCTTGGGGGAGAGAGCAGCCAATTGAGAAAAACAAATCCCATCTAATTCGCTTGGCAACGAACCCCCATTTAATGCTTGTGCTCTGAGCATTCGGCTTCCTATTCTTTCTTTGCTGTAAGAGTTTTAGCATCCACTTTCACTTCCCCTTAAGATTTTTTTTTAAATTGTCTGCCTGTATTCCAAAGGGTTCTTTTTAAAATCAATAATAGCTGGTTTTAGCTTTTGTCGGCCTTAGTTAGACCAAAGCGAAGAGGGTGGGGGAAATCCCTCAAACTGAGCCTGATTTCTGATATAACTGCATGTGGATTATTATGGGTGGCTAGTCAGCCAGATATTTAGATTGGTGTAGGAAGTTAAAAGCCACCCCTCCCAGTTTTGGTCACCACGATGTAGAAAAGACGTGGAGACTCTGGAAAGAGTGCAGAGAATTTATTTTTATTTTATCGAATTTATACCCCGCCCTTCTCCTTGTTAGGACCCAGGGCGCGGCACACAGGCATTATTAAAGCCACAATAAAACAATATACATCATTAAAAACATATTAAATTATTTAAACCCGTGTTAAAAAACCCTTTTAAAACCCTGCCTAATTACAATTTATACATAAAAAGTCAGAAACGGGGGGCTATGCTAGGCCGGCCTGTTGGAATAGAAATATCTTAAGACGTTGGTGGAAGAGGCGGAGGTCCGAGGTGGTGCGTAGGTTGGGGGGTAGGTTGTTCCAGAGGGCTGGGCCCGCCACAGAGAAGGCCCTTCCCCTGGGTGTCACCAACCGGCATTGCCCGGCTGACGGCACCCCGAGAAGACCCTCTCTGTGGGAGCGGACCGGACGAAGGGATGTATGGGGCAGGAGGCGGTCTCGTATATAGCTAGGCCCTGACCATGCAACAAAGAGGATTAGGGGACTGGAGACTAAAACACATGAAGAACAGTTGCAGGAACTGGGTATGTCTAGTTTAATGAGAAGAAGGACCAGGGGAGACATGATAGCAGTCTTCCAACATCTCAGGAATTGCCGCAAAGAAGAGGGAGTCAAACTATTCTCCAAGGCACCTGAGGGTAGAACAAGAAGCAATGGGTGGAAACTAATCAAGGAGAGAAGCAACTTGGAACTGAGGAGAAATTTCCTGACAATTAGAACAATTAATCAGTGGAATAGCTTGTGAATGCCCCAACATTAGCCATTTGTCTGAAACGGTATAGGGCTTCCTGCCTAGGCAGGGGGATAGACTAGAAGACCTCCAAGGTTCCTTCCAACTCTGCTATTGTATTGTATTGTAAATATGCTGGGTGAAAGGGAATAGTAATAAGGATACAAACTTGTTGATTAGTAGAAATATTTGTTTTTTGTAACACACATATATTGTGCCTTGTATTTGTAACATATAAGCTTGCATGGATTTTGTTCCCTGCAACTGACTTCCTGTGGTGCTGTTATTAGGGTCTGTAGAATATCTGGCAAATGTCAAAACTTGTGATCCTTGCCATTTGAACTCTTATCCATCTGCAATCTCTGGGCATAGAAAATGGAGCTGTAAATAGCTGTAAAACTGACACCTTTGACATGTCCCCCCCACTTCTGCCTGAGAATGTATCTCACCTTCAGTGATGGGTTTCAATTTTTTTTAGAACCTACTCTGTAGGTGTGGCCTATTTTGTGGGCGTGGCTTGGCAGTCATGTGACAGGGTGGGAGTGGCCTACCTTTTAAAATGTGGTGAAACTCATTTAACAACGCTCTTGCTTAGCAACCAAAATTTTGGACTCAATTGTGATGATAAATTCTTTCTTTCTTTCTTTCTTTCTTTCTTTCTTTCTTTCTTTCTTTCTTTCTTTCTTTCTTTCTTTCTTTCTTTCTTTCTTTCTTTCTTTCTTTCTCTCTCTCTCTCTCTCTCTCTCTCTCTCTCTTTCTTTCTTTCCTTTCCTTTCCTTTCCTTTCCTTTCTTCCTTTCCTTTCCTTTCCTTCCCGTTGGGTCACTGGCAGCGGCGGGCCAGATTTACTTCCAGGTACGCCAGTGGAACCCCCTCTCACCGGTTCTCTAAATTTCACCAACCGGCTCTTGCGAGTAGGTGCGAGCCTGCAGAAACCCACCACTGCTCACCTTTGATCTGTGTCCTTCACAACAGGGGGCCGAAGGGCCAATCGTGGGAACAGAGGAAAGAGATAATGCTGATAAGGCTAGTGAGTAAAGCCAGGATGTTATTCCATGAGGTCTCTAACTGTATAAAAAGGAGATACACCTTCTCCGAAGAGTAGTTCTCCCCTGCATATCCTTGGGGTGTGTTGGGAACATCTGACCATCATGTCCTTAAACTTTGATCAAAGATTAAACACTGATCGTTATTCAAGCCTCCGTTTAAGTCTCATGTTTGGCTCATTGTGACGAATGTTTTCTCAAACTCCTATGGGTCTCGGTGTATTCTCAAACCTTACATTGGGAATATTGAAAAGGCAGAATATTATATTTCCCTGGATAAGAAATGGAGAAACATGTTCTTAAAGGCAGAAAGCAGCTCCCATTTTCCTGCCATAGGAAAACAGCCTCAAACAAATGTATTTCTCTCTCTCCCCCTCTTCCCTCTTCCCTCTCCCCTTTCATATTGTTATGGACATGGGTGCAGCCATGGTGGGTTTCACATTTAGTTCTCACCGGTTCTCTGTGCATCGCCCCTTCCATGCATGTGCCCAGCCTTCCATGCATGTGCTTCACTTGTGTGCCCACCTTCTACCCATGCACCCGGCCTCAAAAACGTGCCTAAATAGGATGGCATAGAGCTGGGTGGGTGGGTGGGCAGGACCACCCACGATTTCCGCTACCAGTTTGGCCAAACCGGTCTGAATCATCTGAATACCACCTCTGCATGGGTGCCCATCTACCCAGAAGACCAGTGCCAGGAGTCAACAATTTTCACTAAGATAGGACTTTGGAAAAAGGCATGAATAGGAAGATACTAAAAAATGAACAGGAAGATACTCCAAAACTCATAATTCTATCTTACTAGAGTTTAAATATGTATAATATCTAACTTTCCCCCCTCTCTCCATTCACTCAATCCAGAGTCCATTATTATCCAATTGTACCAAGGCCACAAAACCCTTATGAAAGCAAATCAATGGATTCATCTGGAATTTATAGGTGAGGTCATTAAAAAGGCAGGATTAAAAGCTCGCTGCCTTGATAGAGTTCTTGTAATTTTTCTTTGGGAGAAAATAATGTTTTTTTCGGGGCGGTGAAGGAAAAAAGAACCATCCCATTCCACTCCATAAGGCTGCTGCTGTCAAAAGGCCTTACCAAGGCACTATACAGTGGCATTAACACTTCACGTGATCTAGATTCTATCCCTAGGCTGCATAAACAGGGGGATAGAATCTAGATCACGTGAAGTGTTAATGCCACTGTATAGTGCCTTGGTAAGGCCACACTTGGAATACTGCATACAGTTTTGGTCGCCACGATGTAGAAAAGACGTGGAGACTCTGGAAAGAGTGCAGAGAAGAGCAACCAAGATGATTAGGAGACTGGAGGCTTAAATATAGGAAGAACAGTTGCAGGAGCTGGGTATGTCTAGTTTGATGAAGAGAAGGACCAGGGGAGACATGATAGCAGTGTTCCGATATCTCAGGGGCTGCCACAAAGAAGAGGGAGTCAAACTATTCTCCAAGGCACCTGGGGGCAGGACAAGAAGCAATGGGTGGAAACTAATCAAGGAGAGAAGCAACTTAGAACTAAGGAGAAATTTCCTGACAGTTGGAACAATTAACCTCTGGAACAGAAGTTGCCTCCAGAAGTTGTGAATGCCCCAACCCTGGAAGCCTTTAAAAAGATGTTAGATAGCCATTTGTCTGAAATGGTATAAGGTTCCTGCCCACGCAGGGGGTTGGACTAGAAGACCTACAAGGTCCCTTCCAACTCTGCTATTGTATTGTATTGTAAAAACATGGAAGGATGAATCATATCCAGGATCTAATTAAACCAATGCAGGGATTGGCTAGCAAGGTTGGTTCAGGTGAACTGCGTTGCCTTTAAGTTGATTATTTTGGTGGCGTTGAGGTGGATGGAACAGCCGCAGAGTCATTTTCTTTAAAACAAAACAAAAAATATTTTAAGGACACAGCCTGTTAATGAGATCCTAATTGTTAGCTAAGCCTTAATACAAAGGGAGGTCAGGGAGTCGCTGGCTTAATTGATTTCCCCCCCCTCCTTTCCACAAAATAAAACTTGCATGCAAAGAGGCTGCTATGACCGCAGCGGGAACAGTCATTAAAAGCTGATTAGCGCACTTGGCCTCAGCAATAAGACATAAAAACAGAACATTAAAGCACATATAATAGTTTGCTTGCATGAACCAGCTCTGCCTTTATTTTCTCGCACCCGCAAAGTTTCTCCCGCATTTAAATAAGAGGAAGCTTAATTATCCCAGCCTTGAAAGAATGGGGGAAGTTTGCGAGAAGATCTCTTGGAGAGGGAAAAGAGGAAAGAGCCACGGGAATCTGGCAGGGGTCTCTGCCATCCAAACAGAAAACCCTGCTGCAAATTGGAACTGGAAGTGAAAACTGAGCCTTTGGAGAGCTGGATTAATAGGGGGGGGAAACCGACGGTCCTATTATTTACAGAATTGGCCTACGTCCCTTTATAAAAATGGAGGAGACAAAGACCATCTGAAGCCAACAAGGCAGAATCTCCATAGAGTAGTTATGTCAAACTTAAGGCCTGTGGGTCACATCTGGCCAGTGGTGGGATACGAGCGGTATGCCTTGGTACAGGCGTGCCATTGCCTGCTGGGAGCACCAGGTACCGTTCTGGTACAGTGCTCTGGAGGGCCCACCTGCCTACCTGTCCTCCTTACTGGTATTTGAGTTGTTCGGGGCTTATGTGCATGCACATCAGTGGTGGGTTTCAATTTTTTTTAGAACCTACTCTAGGTGTGGCCTATTTTGTGGGCATGGCTTGGCAGTCATGTGATAGGGTGGGAGTGGCTACCTTTTAAAATGTGGTGAAACTCATTTAACAACGCTCTTGCTTAGCAAGCAAAATTTTGAACTCAGTTGTGATGATAAATTCTTTCTTTCTTTCTTTCTTTCTTTCTTTCTTTCTTTCTTTCTTTCTTTCTTTCTTTCTTTCTTTCTTTCTTTCTTTCTTTCTTTCTTTCTTTCTTTCTTTCTTTCCTTCCTTCCTTCCTTCCTTCCCTCCCATCCTTTCCTTTCCTTCTTGTTGGGTCACTGGCAGTGGTGGGCCAGATTTACTTCCAGGTACGCCGGTGGAACCCCCTCTCACCGGTTCTCTAAATTTCCCCAACCGGCTCTCGCGAGTAGGTGCGAGCCTGCAGAAACCCACCACTGATGCACACGGAACGTACGACATCTGTGTGATGCTCAGCTGAGCAGCTGGAGCATCGCGGGGGGGGGGGATAAGTACGCATGTGTGTGCTGCATGCGTTCATGTGGTGGACGCCTGGCCCCATTGCATCATACCGGTTGCAACGGGATCCAGAATCCACCACTGGATCTGGCCCCATGCCTCCCCATCAAAGAATTTGCATTTACTTAGCTGGCTTGTCCGTTGTCTATTGACGGCCTTATAGGCACCTCACAAAGTCTGAATTTGATGCTCAGAATTAGACTACCATATTTTTCGGAGTATAAGACGCACCTTTCCCCCATAAAGGAGGGTGAAAATTTGGGTGCGTCTTATACACCGAATGTAGCCCTACCCACCCTTTGGCCTCTGCCTTCCAGCAATCTACCTCCTTGCAGCAAAGGGAGAAAATGGGTCTTGCGAAGGCGGCAATAGGCTACGGCAATCCCTATAGCCTGAAACAGCTGGTCATCGGGAGGCTTAAACTGAAATTGAAAGTGAAACTTGCTGTTTGCTGCAAGGAGGCAAATTGCTGGGAGGCAGAGGCAGATATTTTTTTTCTCGTGCTAATCAGGCTGTTTGCTGCAAGGAGGCAAGTCAAAAACTATAAACGCCTATAGAATGTTCGAATTATTAGACTTATTTTTTAAAGACTGCTTTATTATTGTTCTAAACAACTTAACAAAATGAAGAAGCATTTTAAAATGCTTGCTCTGAAGAGGCCCAGGGCTATTGTATCTTCTTTTAAATGGCAGAGAATAATGTATGCCTCCAGAAAGCCACATCAGTTTTAACAGCAGCTGCATAAGTATAACCTTAAATGTAACATCACAAACAGTGACCAGGGGGAGCATTCTACCAGGTTCGCCTGGTACGCCAGTTGCGTCCCTTTCTGGACCGAGACGCCCTCCGCACTGTCACTCTAGCACTCGTGACGTCTTGCTTGGACTATTGTAACGCTCTCTACATGGGGCTCCCCTTGAGGTGCACCCGGAGGCTCCAGTTGGTTCAGAATGCGGCCGCGCGGGGGATTCTGGGAGCTTCCCGTTACTCCCACGTAACACCTCTCCTGCGTGAGCTGCACTGGCTACCGGTAGCCTTCCGGGTGCGCTTCAAGGTGCTTGTCACCATCTTCAAATCGCTCCATGGCTCGGGGCCTAGCTACTTGTGGGACCGTCTCCTGCCACATACCTCCCTGCGTCCGATACGCTCCCACAGAGAGGGCCTACTGAGGGTGCCAACCGCTGGTCAATGCCGGCTAGCGGTGCCCAGGGGTAGGGCCTTCTCTGTGGCAGGGCCGTCCCTCTGGAACGACCTACCCCCCGAACTTCGCACTATCACGGACCTTCCCCTCTTTCGCCGTTCACTTAAAACATACTTTTTTCAACAAGCTGGTCTTGCTTAATCGTTAGATTTTATTGTTATATAGCTTCTGCCAAATACGTAAATGGACGTGGGTTTTTTAGGGGGAATTTTAGCACAGGTTTCTATTTAATTCTTTTTATTCATATTTATTGTATTGTTTTCTATCTTGTTGGTTTTAATTTCCTGTGCACCGCCCTGGGTCCATTTCGATGGAGAAGGCGCGGTATATAAATCAAATAAATAATAATAATAATAATAATAGTGTATGTCTTCCTTACTGTTTGCTGCTTGTTGCAAGGACGCAAATTGCTGGGAGGCAGAGGCAGATTTTCTCTCTCTCTTGTTTTCCTCCCTAAAAGCTGGGACTCTTATACTCCAAAAAATACGGTATCTCTCACAGAGAATGTGTTTATTGTACAAAACAAGATAAAAAAATTAAAATGTTAGGCTGTTTATAAAAACAGATAACATAGATAATCGTAAGACGCTCAGGAGATAACTGCTGGCCCATTGTCAAAATGGTCAAACAAGTACATTTGAAAGAATCATGCCATGTCAACAAATAATGTGCTTTTTAATCTAGCTATTTTCATTATAGACAAGGTTCTATTTTCATAAATACTAGCTAAAAGATGAATATTTAGCTCTAGCGCCTGTAGCTTGCACCTACGTATTATTTTTAAATTTCTAATTCCATATCATTCACTCTCTTTTTTTGCATTAATCTGCATTTTTTTTTAAAAAAAACACCCTTCAAAATACTTATAATAATATGCATTTAAATGCGTACTTTGTCACAAAACAGTATTGGAAATATCTACTTGGCTAGGTTCCAGAAATTTCCTCACAGCTTCGGAGAAGTGCTGAATTCCCCCGCTAGCGAAGATTTCATCACATTTGGAGAATAAAATCTATTATGAAGAAACAAGTTCTTGTGAAAAAAATATGGTTTTAAAAATAAAAGGCTTGCTTTGTTGGGGAAAACTGCGAGGGGGTGAGGAAAGAGGAGACGATGAAGTTGTGAGTGAACAGACTGTATGAAGACAGGCTGAAGGAACTTGAGATCTTCATCCTGGAGGAATTAAGAGCCTCAGGACATCATAAATAATAATAATAATAATAATAATAATAATAATAATCATCATCATCATCATCATCATCTTTATTGTCATTGTAATAAAATAAAATAAAATAAAATTACAATGAAATTGGTTTGAGCGTTGTGCTAACATTTGCATCAGGTGGAATACAGACAGCAGTGACAACCATAACAGAAATCTCTCCAGGCAGTTAAAATGGCCGACAAATGACAGTTGGAAATTCCACGTCTGCAGAACAGTGCGCACAAGCAACTCCACCGCTAGTACACCAGGTATCATGGGTGTAAATACACAGTCCTCCACCCTTGCTTCCACCAGAGTTGTTGTCTCTGTCAAAGCGTTGTGTGGTGCGGCTAGTTAGCTCCACAGACGCATCCGGTACAAGTGGATGAAGCCAGGTCTCTAGGATGATCATCACACAGCAGCCACGAATGAGCCCATTCGCTGCCATCCATAAGTCCAGTTCATCGGTTTTGTGGACAAAGGATCCAGAGTTGGTTAAGAAATGCTTGGCAATGCTGGTCTGGGAGGCTGCTTCCATAATCGAACTAGCAAACCTGCTCCGCATCCCCGCTTCTGCTTCGGCTCCCTTCGCTGCTTCCTAGGCCAAACAACGATCCATGGAGAGCCTGGCAGTCTTACTGTGTCACTCGGTATATTATGAGACTGCTGGAAGTCGCTGGTAATATCGAGTCGACTAGAAGATCTTTATCTTTAATAATAAGTTCATAATGACTTAATAACTCCCTGTTAAATAGACGCTATATGGAAAATAGAAGATAGAACATAGGATAACAGAGTTGGAAAGGACCTTGGAGGTCTTCTAATCCAACCCCCTGCTCAGGCAGGAGGCCCTTTATCATTTCAGACAAATGGTTGTCCTGTCTCTTTTTGAAAGCCTCCAGTGATGGAGCACTCACAACTTCTGAATGCAAACTGTTCCACTGGTTGATTGCTCTCACCATTAGGAAATGTCTCCTTAGTTCTAAGTTGCTTCTCTCCTTGGTTAGTTTCCATCCACTCTTCCTTGTCTTGCCTTCTGATGCTTTGGAAAATAGTTTGAAGTCTTTGCAGGAGCCCCTCAAACATTGGAACAATGGTCAGTAACTATCTTCCATGCCCATAGAAACTGGGACCAGAAGGAATTGGCATCAATTCTAACTACCCAGATTTCATTTAAATTCAGGGAACAACTTCCCGGTGGTAAGAATTGTGGCGGTCTCCATCTCTGGAAGCTTTTAGGAATACGCAGGACAACTGCCTGTTGAGGTTGGCTTGGTTGGTTTTCCTGTATGGAACAGAGACTTGGAGTAAATGTCCATCGTTCCTTCTAAGGCAGGGATGTCCAAACTTGGGAACTTTTAAGACTTGTGGACTTCAACTCCCAGAGTTCTCCAGCCAGCTATGCTGGCTGGGGAATTCTGGGAGTTGAAGTCCACAAGTCTTAAAGTTCCCAAGTTTGGACACCCCTGTTCTAAGGCCACAGTGTTGTGCTTCCATGCACAAATAAGGAGTACCGTATTTTTCAGAGTATAAGACGCACCTTTTTCCACCCTAAAAGAATGTGGAAATGTTGATGCAGCTTACGCACCAAATACAGCCACTTTTGGCCTCCAGAAGCCCCGGCTCTGCATCCCATTTTTTGCAAAACAACAGCCAGTTTTTCACAAAAATGGAGGCATTTTTGCCTTCCCTCATCCCCCAGCAGCGCTCTGCAAGCTTCAGCAGGGCTGGGAGAAGGGAAAAATTCTCCCATTTCTTTAAAAAAATGGGCCGTTTTTTGCAAAAGCGGAGGCCTTTTTGCTGTCCCCCCAGCCCTGCAGAGTGCTCCTGGGGGCCAGGGAGGACAAAAACTTTTTTTGTTACTTACCTCTTCGAAATCTTGGTGCGTCTTATCGTCCGAAAAATACTGTAGGTGGGTTCAAGGCAGACACTATTGGAAATATTTCAAATATTGGTAGACTGCTATCAAGTCCCTGTCAACTCTGAAACTGGCCTAACAGAGGCCATCTTGGAGGCTGGAGGTGTTGAGAGATGGGGGTGGGGTGGGAAATAGAGATAGCTGGGGTTTTGTAGCCAAAACAAAATAGTTTCCCCTGAGAACCAAGGACATTCCCACAGGTGGCTGAAAAGAGGAAGAGTGAAGTTTCCAAGCAACCGGACAGCACCTTCATTGGACCATGTGACTGATTGTTTGGGAAAGGGAGAAAAACTTTACCTTTAATTAGGTGAAAACCCCAGGAAACAATCAGAGTCGGTTTTCACCAGCCGGTGCCAATCGGATCTATCCAATAAAACTGTTCTTGGAGAAACCTGCTTGGCTCTGAGTTCTGTTTGCTGTGGGTGTATTACTTGGACATTAAACCAACTCTGAATCACCCCTAGTCCTTTTCTTTGTTAGATTAGACATTTCCCAGTTCTCACAACCGGTTGTCGTGCGATTTAGCCTCCAGATCCCTTATTGTCGTCTTTGCTTTTCGCTTTTCTTCTGTCGGCGTGCAGATCTTTGAACAGGTGCTCCACGAAGCTCCTTATTTCAAGATGGCTCCTTTTACCTCTCTCTTTGTTTCTACAGGCAAACAATGGGGGAGTTTACGGAGGGAAAGGGGGGAGAAATAGGATGTCTTTATTGTTCCATGTTCTGGGTAGCGCAACAGCTGGTGTTTATGCTTATTTTTGCTTAACTTGCAAATAAACCCAGGCTGAGTTTGAACCAGGCCAGCTGTCATCAAACCCATTGCAAGATGCCTGCAGAGACTTTGAAGAATTGCTACCATCCAACCGAAGTCAGGCTGGGTTTCGTCCTTCCCAGCTGTAATGGAGGGACAAAAGCTGCGCCAGACACACAAAGGGACCCCGATGAGATGCAGAAGATTGAGGCTGATTGAGGTTGATTGGAGAGAACCTCTCCCTGACGTGGATATTCAGAGTAGATCAGATGCTTGAACTTCAACAGTTCCTTTTGACTTTCCTTATTTGTATTGGACTGACCTTCTGGCAGGGAATGCTGGCAGGGAACAATTTGCATATGAATATAGGAACGCAAGTGTTCAATTGCCACTGATGACTTCAGGGCTCAGGGTGGTTAACAATCCAAATTTAAACCCTTTTTGTAAAGAAACAAATTGGAAACCAACATCAAACAACAGCCCAGTGGGGAAATCTAATTTTCCCCCCTATCGGTTCTATGGGCGTGGCTTGGGGGGCATGGCTTGATGGGGTCATGTGACTGGGTAGGCGTGGCTATGTAGTCATGCGACTGGGCAATCAAACTCACTTTAACCATGTCCTGCTGGAGCAGGGTTGAACTAGATGACCTCCAGGTCCTTGGATTTGAATCTGCTGATCCATGATTCCTGGTCTGGCCTTAGAAGAGTAGCTTGTCCCCTCCTTTCTGTGGCAGCCCCTCCAATATTGGAAGACTGCTATCCTGTCTCCCCTGGTCCTTCTCTTCACTAGACCAGCCATGCCCAGTTCCTGCAACTGTTCTTCGTATGTTTTAGTCTCCAGGCCTATGATCATCTCAGAGAGATTCAGTTTAACAGAGTTGGAAGGGACTTTGTAGGTCATCTAGTCCAACCCCCCCTGCCCAAGCAGAAGACCTTAAACCATTTTTGACAGAGGGCAGTCCAGTCTCTTCTTGAAAGCCTCCAGTGATGAAGCTCCCGCAACTTCTGAATGCAACTTCTGGCCCATTTGTATTGTTCTCTGTTCTGACCCCCCCCTTACTGAGACTAATGACCTGGCTGGCTGTTTGCTCGAACTGACCTTGAACAGACCTGAAGCTTCTGAAAATTGACTACAAACTAGAACTGCAATTCGACACAAAAACATCCGACTCTACAAATTATTCATTGTTCTCTACAAGCTTTTCCTTAACAGAGGCTTCCTTTTAAACCCTCTTGGGAGGGGCCAGTCATTAGGCAGCTGGGACTAATTACCTCCTCTGAGTTCGTCTCTCCTACAACTGATGCTGCCTTCTTTCAATCCGCCTTAACCTGACATCAGGGACAAACTGGCCTTGATCTTCCCCACTACTCCAAGACCCAGGTGCCTCCTGATGACTAGCCGGGCTCTCTGCTCTCTCAAGGTTGCCCTCCTCCTCCAGAGCAGACTCATAGGACTCCTCACTAGAGGAGTCCATCAGCAGCTCATCCGGAGCCGGCTGGGCCACAACAGTTCTCAGTCAGAAAATTCCTCCTTATTTTCAGGTTGAATCTCTCCTTGCTCAGTTTCCGTCCATTATTCCTTGTTTGGCCTTCAGGTGCCTTGGAAAATAGCTTGACCCCCTTCTCTCTGTGGCAGCCCCTCAAATATTGGAAGATACTCTCCTGTCTCCCCTGGTCCTTCTCTTCACTAGACTAGCCATTCCCAGTTCCAGCAACCGTGCATCATGTTTTAGCCTCCAGTCCCCTCATCCTCCTGTTTGCTCTTCTCTGCACTCTTTCTTGAGTCTCCGCATCTTTTTTATAGTCTGGTGACCAAAACTGGATGCAGTACTCTAGGGGGGGGGGTCTTACTAAGGCTTTGTAGAGTGGTATTAGTAACTCCCTTGATTCAAAGAGCTGGACTAGCACTGTCCGAAAGATGCCAACTTCAGGAAGTTCTAATATTCCCTCTGCCAGCATGTATCCTGCTACATGTTGGGCAGCGAATTACTCCTGAAGCCCAATCCCATCATCTCCCAAACATCTCCGCGTCTTCTTTATGAACTCTCGTGTTTGAGTTATGATCAGAGGCGCTGCTCCTGCAGTGCATTGTTCTTCCTTCTCCTGGTTGAAAATCAATACGAGGCATCTCCTCCATGACGGATGGGGAATGCCAACGGGTCAAACGGCAAAGCTTGGTCTCCATCATAAAACACAACAGCTGTCAACTGTGGTGAGAGAGGCGGCCATGCAAGGTCAGCTTGAAATGTGTTAAAAAGTCATAACGATCCTTAAGTAAATGTTTGGGGAATTCATTATTTGCCAATGGAGGGGAGAAGGTCCCAAATGCCTTCCCTACCAAGAAAGACCTACATCTCTTCTGTCGGGCCCTGAAAACGCATTTATTCTGCACTGCCGGCCTGTCGTCGTTTTTAAAGGGATTTTAAATAGCGATTTTAGTATGGGATTTTAAATTTATTTATTTATTTATTTATTTTATTCGATTTGTATCCCGCCCTTCTCCAAACGGACCCAGGGCGGCGCACAGGAAAATTAAAATAATATACAAAACCATACAAAAATATAACATTTTAAAAGCTTATTAAATATGAAATCCTGTGCTAAAAACCAATTAAGATCCCCCATTTTAAACTATCTAAACTAGTCAACAGCGGAGGCTATGCAAGGCCGGCTTGATGAAACAAATGTGTTTTTAAATACTGGCGGAAGAGGCGGAGATCAGTAATGGTGCGTAATTCAGGGGGCAGGTCGTTCCAAAGGGCAGGGCCCGCCACAGAGAAGGCCCTTCCCCTGGGTGTCGCCAGTCGGCATTGTCCGGCCGACGGCACCCTGAGAAGGCCCTCTCTGTGGGAGCGAATCGGCCGTAGGGATGTATGGGGCAGGAGACGGTCTCGCATGTAACTAGGTCCCAAGCCATGGAGCGCTTTGAAGATGTAGGCCATTTATTTAATACCTTTTAACACATTGCTTTAGATTTTGTATCACTTATTTTATTATGGCTGTACACCACCCTGAGTTCCGAAAGGGAGAAGGGCGGTATAGAATTCAAATAAACTTCAAACTTCAAAGTCAATGGCTTTGCATAGACACAAATTGGGGGGGGGGGGGGAATTTTGGAAGCTTCAGATCTGTTCACAACAAGCAACAACAGCGCCCAAAAGAGTCCAGTGTTGGCTGTGATCATTTAGGAAATGGAAATGGTTTCTCTGCCTCTGATTTTCTTTGCCCCACTTTAAAAAAAACTTCGTGGCAAGCAGCCAAGTTAAATGTTCTGAAAAAGGGATCCGGGGTGGAGTGGTGGGTTCCTACCGGTTCGGCCTGGTTCAGCCAAACCGATAGTAGGCCTGCCACCCCCACCCCCCAAATGGGTTCTCCCAGTGCTGCCATCTTGTTTTTTTTTGTTTCTGTGCATGCACAGAGCAATTTTTGCTGTAGTGCGCATGCATGCACAGCGCAGCATGTCCCTGAGCGAACCGGCAGTAGCATCTGCCAGAACCCACCACTGGCGTGGTGGCACTGTGGTTAGAGTGCAGTACTGCAGGCAACTTCAGCTAATCACAGGCTGCCAGGAATTTGGCAGATCGAATCTCACCAGACTCAAGGTTAACTCAGCCTTCCGTCCTTACGAGGTGGGTAAAATGAGGACTCAGATGGTTGAGGGCAAGAGGCTGACTCTGTAAACCCCTTAAAGGGAGCTGGAAAGCACTGTGAAGTGGTACATAAGTCTAAGTGCTTTTGTTATTGCCCTCCCTCCCTCTCTCCCTCCCTCCTGCCAGCAGTTCGATCCTGACCAGCTGAAGGTTGATTCAGCCATCCTTCCTTCTGAGGTTGGTAAAACGAGGACCCAGAGTTTGGATGTCTATAGACTGATTCTGTTCATTCAGGAACTCAATGGCTTAACTTATCGCACCAGCCTACACTGACATTTAAATTGTTTTAATGGGGATTTTTAGGGATTTTCTAGGTTTTATATTTTAAATTTTTAGTACAGGTTTAACTTGTTTAATTTGTTTTTAATATTTATAAATTAGGATGTCTATATGCTTTTAAATTTCCTGTACACCGCCCGAGTCCCTTTGGGGAGAGGGAGCGATATATAAATTAAAATTAAAATTAAAATAATAATAATAATAATAATAATAATAATGATGATGATAATAATAATAATAATAATAATAATAATAATAATAATAATAATAATAATAATAATAATAATAATAATAATAATAATAATAATAATAATAATAATAATAATAATAATAATAATAATGACTCAGTGGCTCAGATGCTGAGCTTGTCGATCAGAAAGGTCGGCAGTTCGGCGGTTCGAATCCCTAGCGCCGCATAATGGAGTGAGCTCCCGTGACTTGTCCCAGCTTCTGCCAACCTAGCCGTTCAAAAGCACATAAAAAATGCAAGTAGAAAAACAGGAACCACCTTTGGTGGGAAGGGAACAGCGTTCCGTGCGCCTTCAGCATTGAGTCATACCGGCCACATGACAATGGAGTTTCTTTGGACACCGCTAGCTCTTCAGCTTTGAAATGGTGACGAGCACTGCCTCCTAGAGTCAGGAACGACTAGCACATATGGAACTTCCAGAAGTCCAGAAACGGGCCTGCTTTTGGCTTCTGGGGTGCCTCCGGAGCCTGGTGAAGGTGAAAACAATCCCCCCAATGTGAGGCGGTCAAGGAGGCCACGCCCACATGGCCACATCCGCCCAGCAACTGGGCGGAGAACCGGCTGCTAATGTTTTTCAATCCCATCCCTGCAATGGATGGAGAAAGAAGCTCAGAAGAGACCCTCCCTAGTTTCTCAGGCTGTATAAGAAATGGGGGAAATCTGTACCTCCAGACTTGCCAAATCTAGCCCATTTAGCTTAAGAACAAAGTAGAAATAACTCATCCGGTCGAGATTCCTATCTAGTTTACCAAGCAAGGGTGGCAGAGAGATTGATCGTAGTGAGATCTTTGCACTTTTTGAGTTCAAGAAGATCATTTTGTATTTCAAATATAGGCGATTTGTTGACCTCCCTGTGGGAAAAGGGAGACCAAAGAGAAGCACGGATGGAGGAAAACTCATTCATTAATTCTGACATAGATCTTTTGCAGATCAAGCAGCTGTTAAGCAGGACAGGGAAAAGGGTATAGACTGGTTTATTTATCTGAATATCTCTTGGAAAGGATGCAATACTTTCTCATCTGATGCTACGATATTTTTGTTGGGTTTCGGTTTTTTTGGGGGGGGGGTGTTATTTGCATGTGCAAACAATTTTGAAAGGATGTTACAAAAGGCACAGCAATCCTCCAGAAAAAAACCCCACAACATATCCACATACATAATTCAGAGCAAAATTAATAAGCTTCAAGGAAATGGCTTCTGATAATTAACTTTCCGGTCTCTTTCGAAGGCTACCTAACAGCTGGCATACAGCAACAGTACTAATAATCTAGCAGTCTTTCATTGCTATTTCTCCACTCTTCTCCTCCAATTATGATTATTTTTTTAAAAAAAACAACAAGAACAACAAAAAAGCCACTCTTTTTGAAAATGCAACCCCATCTTAACTACTTTGAAGCTGAGTTTTAATTTAGATGCAAAGTACCCCCAAAGTTATCACAGCCTTGCTAGCACAAATGCCTGCAGTGCTCCACAATTATGATGCAGTGCTGTGGTCCGAATTTATTAAGGTAGTTTCTTTGTAGTTGAGCCTTGGACAGAGAGAGGGAGGAAGAGTGGGGGGAGAGAGAGAGAGAGAGAGAGAGTCTCTCTCAACAACTTTGTCCATATGTCCATCAGTTGTGGCTCCTGTTAGAACTTCGAGGTAAGTCTAATCAAGAACCACAACAATGAATGCTGGTTCTATATTTGTTGTAATGTTGCATCAGCAGAATTTTGCAAGTTTCTGATGTGAAGTGGGGATCTCTCATTTCCTGGAGATACAGCTAATTAGAGTTGGAAGGGACCTTGTAAGTCATCTAGTCCAACCCCCTGCCCAAGCAGTAGACCCTACACCATTTCTGACAGATGACAGTCCAGTCTCTTCTTGAAAGGCTCCAGTGATGAAGCTCCCAAAACATCCGAAGGCAACTTCTGTTCCATGTTGATTGTTCTCACTGTCAGAAAATTTCTTCTTATTTCCAGGTTGAACCTCTCCTTGTTCAATTTCCATCTGTTACTCCTTGTCTGGCCTTCAAAGGTGCTTTGGAGAATAGCTTGACCCACCTCCTCTCTGTGGAAGCCCCTCAAATATTGGAAGGCTACTATCCTGTCTCCCCTGGTCCTCCTCTTCGCTAGACTAGCCTTGCCCAGTTCCTGCAACTGTTCATCGTATGTTTTAGCCTCCAGTCCCCTAATCTACAGAAATCCCAAAGATGCTCCCTTCCCCCAAGAGACAACTGGACCTTTGTTTTTCCTTGCTTCTCATCCAAGAGCTGAAGAAGCTTCTTGGATGAGAAGAATTTTCTTCTCTTCAAAGAAAAACAAGGAAGGCCAGTTGCCTTTTGAAAACCCAGCTTTGGGACAGACTACAGGAACCATAAGGGATCTTGGAATCCTAGTAGACAACCATTTAAATATGAGCCAGCCGTGTGCAGCAGCTGCCAAAAAAGCCAACACAGTTCTAGGCTGCATAAACAGAGGGATAAAATCAAGATCACGAGAAGTGTTGATACCACTTTATAAGGCCTTGGTAAGGCCACACTTGGAATCCTGCATTCAGTTTTGGTCACCACGATGTAGAAAAGATGTGGAGACTCTAGAAAGAGTGCAGAGAAGAGCAACAAAGAGGATTAGGGGACTGGAGACTAAAACATATGAAAAACGGTTGAGGAAACTGGGTATGTCTAATTTAATGAAAAGAAGGACTAGGGGAGACATGATAGCAGTCTTCCAATATCTCAGGGGTTGCCCCAAAGATGAGGGAGTCAAGCTATTCTCCAAGGCACCTGAGGGCAGAACAAGAAGCAATGGGTGGAAACTAATCAAGGAGAGAAGCAACTTAGAACTTAGGAGAAATTTCCTGACAGTTAGAACAATTAATCAGTGGAACAGAAGTTGCCTCCAGAAGTTGTGAATGCCCCAACACTGGAAGTCTTCAAGAAGATGTTGGATAGCCATTTGTCTGAAATGGTATAGGGTTTCCTGCCTAGGCAGGGAGTTGGACTAGATGACCTCCAAGGTCCCTTCCAACATTGCTATTGTATTGTATTGTATCTGCGCTTCAATTTGAGATGGGGACAACAAAGACTGAAACTCAACAGGGCAGAAAACATCCTGCAGAAAATACAGCTTCACAACATGGTCCTTTCAGCAAGTTCCAAGAAGGCTCCACACCCATTTGCACTACCATATTCAGGTGACACTAGACATTGACAAACTTCCAAGTGGCCTCAACGACCCCTTAAAAGGATGCAAATGTCCAGCTGTCTGCAAGGAGTATCAATTCTTCCATTCCCCACCATCCAGTCAGAGCTGAAGAAGCTTCTTGGGTGAGAAGTGGAACGTCTTCAAAGAAAAACCAGAAAGTTCAGTTGCCTCCTGAAAAAGCACCTTTGGGACAACCGTGGCTTGGAGGACTGAGCATCTTCATAGACATCTGTAGAAATGTTGAATTGGATGACCAACAAAGGTGAATATCCATAGCTCAAGGATGAAATGAGTCCTTGATGCTCTCTGAGGTTGGTTGTTTTCTTATAGGTGTTCTATTACCCAAACTAGGTAGTGTTAAAAGGAAGTGAAGTTTGGAGAGTGGAGGAGGAGGAGGAGGAGGAGGAGGAGGACAACTGTGGGAGCAAGCCCCACTCTCTTCTAGCACTGATGACACTAACTGTTTTGGGTAATGAAACATCTGCAAGAAAAGCAAGCCAGTTCAGGGTGAACCAAGGACCCCCACAGATGCCACCACGACCCCCTCCCCCTCCCTCTCCCCCTCCTTAAAGAAGCTTCTTGGATGAGAAGCGAAATGCTTTCAAGGAAAAACTAAGAAAGTCCATCTTCTTCTTCCTCCTCCTCCTCCTCCTTTTTCTTCTTCGCCTCCTCTTCCTTCTTGAAGAAGCTTCTTGGATGAGAAGCGAAATGCTTTCAAGGAAAAACTAAGAAAGTCCATCTTCTTCTTCTTCCTCCTCCTCCTCCTCCTCCTCCTCCTCCTCCTCCTCCTCCTCCTCCTCCTCCTCCTCCTTTTTCTTCTTCGCCTCCTCTTCCTTCTTGAAGAAGCTTCTTGGATGAGAAGCAAAATGCTTTCAAGGAAAAACTAAGAAAATCCATCTTCTCCTTCCTCCTCCTCCTCCTCCTCTTCCTCCTCCTCCTCCTTATTCTTCTTCACCTCCTCTTCCTTCTTGAAGAAGCTTCTTGGATGAGAAGCAAAATGCTTTCAAGGAAAAACTAAGAAAATCCATCTTTCTCCTCCTCCTCCTCCTCCTCCTCCTCCTCCTCCTCCTCCTCCTCCTCCTCCTCCCCCTCCTCCTCCTCCTCCTCCTCCTTCTCTCCACAAACCCCTCTTCCTTCTAGCACCAAGGTCCCCCTCCCCATTGGATGACCCTCAGGGTCACTTACATTTTGATGATGCTGGGCCTTTGACTCTTCGCTTTCAGCTCTGCTCTCTTAAGACCTCCGCTCTTCCCATTTCCTAGCAGACCCCAGAGGACGGCTTAAACTTTCAGACTGACACACACACACACACACACACACACACATCTCAAGTTGAGCTCCCTTGCACGTGCCCCAAGGACAGAGCTCAGGAAGGGCAAAGAGGGAAGCAGAGGAGAAATGGGGGACTCCATTAAACGGCAAACTATCCATTATCCGTTTCCTCTCTACTCACTCCACCGAAAGGCAACCTTAATGGAGGAAGCGGTAGGCAAGCAAATGACCTGTCAGATGCTAGACTTCCCTAATGAAGAAAGATTCCAGAGAGAGAAAAAACGGAGCTGGGAAGCCATTCTCACATCTGCAAGTAAATGCAAAATGGATGGATGTGCCTGGCAGAGGTGCACAGGGACGGCTCTTTGAAGAAGAAAAAATATATAGATGTTTTTAGGGAGAAAGAGGAGGCAATTTTGCACCTCCGATTCTCCAACTGGGCCCCAATGTGTTTTGTCTTTCTGCAACACACACATATCTATTCATTAGAGATCATTTCGGTAAACGGTTTGCTCCACCAAGCCTTTTCTTTCAAACCCGCTTTGCTCTGTTCTTTCTAACAGATTGCCCTCCGCCCCTCCTGACAACCAGGCTAAGACATAAAGTGGGTTTTACGCCGATTATGGGCTGCGTTGGACAATTGCACACCATGAGGGTGTACAAGGAAAAGTCCTTGTTGACAATTCTAGTTTTGTTTCCATAACATATCAAAATATGTAATTTTCATCAAGCCTCCTTCTTTCCTTCATTCCTTCCTTCCTTCCTTCCTTCCTTTCTTTTTCTTCCTTCCTTCCTTTTCTATCTTCCTTCTTTCCTTTTCCTTCTTGTTCTTCCTCCTCCTCTTCCTCCTTCTCCTCTTCCTTCCAACCCTCCTTTCTTTCCTTCTTTCCTTCCTTCCCTCCTTCCTTTCTGTCTTCCTCCTCCCTTCCCTTCTCCCTTCCTTCTTTCTTTTTCTTCCTCCTCTTCCTCTTCCTTCCTTGCATCCATCCATCCATCCTTCTTTCCTTCCTTCCTCCCTCCCTCCCTCCCTCCCTCTTTCTTTCTTTCTTTCTTTCTTTCTTTCTTTCTTTCTTTCTTTCTTTCTTTCTTTCTTTCTTTCTTTCTTTCTTCCTGTCTGTCTTCCTTCTCCTTCCTTCCTTTCTTTTTCCTCCCCCCCCTCCTCCTTTTTCCTAAGACAAATACAGAGATACATGAGAGACATTAATTAAGATGAGCTTTGTCTAACAATGTTGTTTTCCAGATGTTGTAAAGATCTGAGAGCATAACAGAAAACACATACGTATCAAAAGGATGTGTACCATCGCTCTTCAGGAGAGGCGAACCGCTCGACTGACAAAAGTATATTAATTGCTCATGGAAATCAATGTAGACCATCGAGACTTTTCAAAGGAGATACAGCCTTCAACACTAAATGGAATCTGATAATTCCTTCTTGGAACATGGGAGCATTCTGGGTGAAGCAGCCAGAGATACCAAGATCACCCTGCAATCCTCACCGTTTCTCAAAACCAGATGCTCAGTCGTTAAAAGAATTGAATCGCAACTTATCGAGTGAATAGCTAAGTTATCAAGTGTAATACATAGATCATGATCGTTGTTATTAAGTGCAATGAAGATCACCTAATCTTGCGTAGCTTCTTCTCCGGTTAATATTGGACTGCAAACTAGGGCATACAAAACCTTTGCTAGACCAATCCTCAAATACAGCTTGTCTGTCTGGAATCCACACTGTACATCGGACATTAACACAACTGAGCGAGTCCAGAGGTATTTCACGAGAAGAGTTGTCCACTCCTCCACTCGCAACAGAACCCCTTATGCCACCAGGCTCGAAATTTTGGGCTTGGATTAGGGGTCTCCAACCTTTGCAACTTTAAGTCTGAAGGACTTCAGCTCCCAGAATTCTGGGAGCTGAAGTCCTTCAGACTTAAAGTTGCAAAGGTTGGAGACCCCTGGCTTGGACAACCTAGAACTATGCCACCTATGGTCTGACCTAACCGTAGTACACAAAATTATCTGCTACAACGTCACAGCTGTCAATGATTACTTCAGCTTCAACCACAATAATTAGGGCATCTTTCGGAAACCTGACAACATGAGCGCACAATTGATACAAACTCAAGGTAAACAGCTCCAAACTCGGTTGCAGAAAATATGACTTCAGCAACAGAGTGGTCAACGCCTGGAATGCTCTACCTGACTCAGTTATTACATCCTCAAACCCCCAAAACTTTAACCTTAGATTGTCTACTGTGGACCTCACCCCATTCCTAAGAGGTCCCTAAAGGGGGCATGCATAAGTGCACCAGCGTGCCTACCATCCCTGCCCTACTGTCCCCATTTATTTATACCCATTTCCTATGTTCTTATTCCTGTTTATTCTTATTCCTGTTATCTTATAATACAATAATACAATAGCAGAGTTGGAAGGGACCTTGGAGGTCATCTAGTCCAACTCCCTGCCTAGGCAGGAAGCCCTATATTGTTTCAGACAAATGGCCATCCAACATCTTCTTGAAGACCTGCAGTGTTGGGGCATTCACAACTTCTGGAGGCAACTTCTGTTCCACTGATTAATTGTTCTGACTGTCAGGAAATTCCTCCTCAGTTCTAAGTTGCTTCTCTCCTTGATTAGTTTCCACCCATTGCTTCTTGTTCTGCCCTCTGGTGCCTTGGAGAATAGCTTGACTTCCTCTTCTTTGGGGTAGCCACTGAGATATCTGAAGACTGCTATCATGTCTCCCCTAGTTCTCCTTTTCATTAAACTAGACCTACCCAGTTCCTGCAACCGTTCTTCATATGTTTTAGCCTCCAGGCCCCTCATCATCTTTGTTGCTCTTCTCTGCACTCTTTCCAGAGTCTCCACATCTTTTCTACATCATGGTGACCAAAACTGAATGCAGGATTCCAAGCGTGGCCTTCCCAAGGCATTATCAAGTGGTATTAACACTTCACGTGATCTTGATTCTATCCCTCTGTTGATGCAGCCTAGAATGTGTATTTCATCATTCATGCATTAACTGTAGCTAGAATTGTATTTGCACAACATAGGAAAAGTGTAGAGGTCCCTATGGATGAGAAGGTGATAAGGAAAATATTGGAATGTGCAGAAATGAATAGACTAACAACAGCAATTGAGGAGAAAGAGCAAACTGAATATTATATGATTTGGGAAGTATTTTATAAGTGGTTGGAGAGAGAGTTTGGAAATAAAGAAAACTAAAAAATAAGTGGACAATACACTTAGATAAAGATAAGGACAATGATGTTTAAGTTAAGGACAATGATGTTTAATGTTGATATATTATTACTAGAAGATAGTAAGAAGAAAAATTGGAGAGTTTTATAATGTTTAAATGCTTAATATATTATAATACTAAACTTTTGCCTCTTTGGCAAAAGAGGAACGATGTTGCACAGAGATGTTTGTACCCAGAAAACACACCACATAAGGAAAGATTGAATGTTTATTTTTGTAATTGAAAAACAATAAAACTTAAAAAAAAAGAATCTATCTCTCCCACAAGATCCATCCATGGGAGCTCCACAAGACCTCATGGGAGCTTCATCCCTGGAAGCTTTCAAGAGGAGACTGAACTGCCATCTGTCAAAAATGATGTAGGATCCGCTTGGGGACTAGATGACCTCAAAGGTCCCTTCCAACTTTGTTAATCTGTAATCCGTAAAATTCAGTGGCCCTGCTCCTAGATTTGACTCAGTCTGGTGGCAAAACAACCGTTTTCAGGCTCCTGCCTTAAGGTCAGAGGTCAAAAGAATTGCCCATCTACCGGGCTTCGGGCGGCTCAAGAGTCCCTTTGATTTACTATCTCGAGGTGTTATTGCAATAATGAATAGCACATTGGCTGATTACATTTAATGGCCGCATACAGGCAGGCAAGGTACATCTGCTAGCTATTAATCAAATACCCAGGAACAAAAGGTTGATTGACAGCGTTTTGCATATTTACAGGAAGTGTAATAAAGTTATAGCAAGATAAGTTATGGAAATGCATGTATACAACAAAGGAGAACGCCTGAGAGACAGGGCAGGCGTACAATTGGCTTATTATGCAAAATCTGCATATTGATCCAGACAAGGCAATCTGTAGCCATCTTGAGATAAGTGTGTGGATATGTGCTTGTATGAATTTGCGGAGGGCGATGTTTGTTTCTAATGGCAGGGAGATTAATTTTAAAAAATCAATTCCATTCTACACTTGTTATCGGACGGCCAGGGGGGCGTTCTACCAGGTTCGCCTGGTACGCCAGTTGCATCCCCTATTGGACCGGGATGCCCTTCGCACGGTCACCCATGCCCTTGTGACATCCCGTCTAGACTACTGTAACGCTCTCTACATGGGGCATCCCTTGAGGTGCACCCGAAGACTGCAGCTAGTCCAGAATGCGACCGCGCGGGCAATTCTGGGAGCCCCTAGGCATTCCCACGTAACACCGCTCCTGCGCGAGCTGCACTGGCTGCCTGTGGTCTTTCGGGTGAGCTTCAAGGTTCTGATCACCATCTTTAAAGCGCTCCATGGCACGGGACCTAGCTATCTGCGAGATCACATCCTGCCCCATATGTCCCTTCGACCGATTCGCTCCCACAGAGAGGGACTTCTCCGGGTGCCGTCCACTAGGCAATGCCAGTGGGTGACGCCCAGGGGAAGGGCCTTCTCTGTGGTGGGCCCAACCCTATGGAACGACCTACCCCCTCGAACTCAGAACAACCCCGGACCCCCGCGCCTTCCGCCAAAAGCTTAAGACTCATCTCTTCCAGCAGGCCGACCTCGCCTAATCTACCTTCCAGCCTTTTTAGTCTGAATATCTAAATTGTTTTAATTGGGTTTTTAAGGGGTTTAGTTTTTAGGATATTAGGTTTTTAGCGCAGGGATATAGTTGTTTAATTTGATTTTATATATTTATGATGTATCTATGTTTGTACGTTTTTTAATCTCCTGTGCACCACCCCGAGTCCCTTTGGGGAGAGGGAGCGGTCTACAAATTAAATTTATTATTATTATTATTATTAAGATCCTTTGCTTCTCCATCTTTTGAATGGATATGAAGAGAGGCGAAGATAGAATCCCTCCACCCCCAAGTTTTAATCTAATGCGAGTGGCGTTGTTTTGACTAAGACGCCCATTTAGACGGTAAATCAGAGTTTTCAATTAGGCTGACCTTCAGGAGTTTTGCAGACCTGGCTAGAGAATAGCGCCTCTCGGAGACGAGGCACGGGGGTGCCTGCTTATCAAACAGGACAGCGTGTGATGCCAGAGGAGAGTCGTCATCAGAAGTTGGGTTTTCAAAAGAAGGACGCAAAAGAATTGGTGGGGACATCTGGAGGATGATCAATACCGTAGATTGGGAGCAAGAAATATTGGAGGAGTTGGCTGTGGAAAACACCCCACCCATGGTGGGACCAATATGACTTCTTATTTCAAAGTGTGAGACCTATGGGGGAAATGAATAGATTTAGGAAAAGGTTCTTGTTGGAGTAAGTCAACAGTGGAATAGTTGGCGTCTTCTCCTCCTCCTTCTTCTCCTCCTTCTCCTTCTTCCCCTTTTCTTCTTCTTCCTTCTCCTCCTCCATCCTTCCCTCTTCCTCTCCGCCCTTCTCCTTCTTCTTCTCCTCCTCCTTTTCCTCCTCCTCCTTCTTCCTGAAGAAGCCTCTTGGCTGAGAAGTGAAATCTTTTCAAGGAAAATCCAAAGAAAGTCCATCTTTCTCCTCCTCCTTCTTCTCCTTCTCCTCCTTCTCCTCCTTTTCCTCCTCCTCTTCCTCCTCCTCTTCCTCCTCCTCTTCCTCCTCCTTCTTCCTCCTCCTCTTCCTCCTCCTTTTTCCTGAAGAAGCTTCTTGGCTGAGAAGTGAAATGCTTTCAAGGAAAAACCTAAGAAAGTCCATCTTTCTCCTCCTTTTCCTCCCCGTCCTCTTCTCCCTTCCTCCTCCTCCTCTTCCTCCTCCTCCTTCTCCCCCATCCCTCTCCTCCTCCTCCTCTTTCCCGAAGAAGCTTCTTGGATGAGAAGCAAAATGCTTTCAAGGCAAAAAACTTAGAAAGCCCACCTTTCTCCTCCTCCTTCTCCCCCCTCCCTCTCCTCCTCCCTGAAGAAGCTTCTTGCATGAGAAGTGAAATGCTTTCAAGCAAAAAAAGTAAGAGTCCATCTTTCTCTCCCCCTCCTCCTCCTCCTCAAAGACTTTTCCCAAAGAAATCTTAAGCTTTAAGGTATTCTCTAATTGATGCTTCCCTTGCAGTTATTACCGTTCTCCTTCCTCTTTCTAATTTCCCTTCTGAATTATTCTCTGCACAGCTTGTTCCTTGAAATATGCAACGTATTAAAGGTGTGGAGCCTTTTTTTTAACCCCCCCCACCCCCTCCCCTGCTAGTGGCCCTGCCCCCCCCCCCCAAAATGCTGCAAATGGGGAAAAAAATTAAGATATTGGAATGCAAATAGTCTTGAAGACGCTGGCCAAAAGACGGGCATGAAAAATGGTAAGGCTCACTCTGGAGCTGGGCAGCACTGCCAAGAAATTCATCCAGGCCTGTTACAGGAATGGAAAAGCAAAACAAAACTCAACAACGACATATGGGTCATTTCGGGGGATCGTCAGCAAAAGAGTTGATGTAATAATTCAACGGGTTTAATGAGGAACGATTAAGATGTTTGCGTTTTTCACTAGTGTTAGAAGTTCTGCTAGGTCACAGGGGTCTGCAAAGTCGGCTCTTTTCAGACTGGTGGACTTCAACTCCCAGAATTCCCCAGCCAGCTATGCTATGCTGGCTGGGGAATTCTGGGAGTTGAAGTCCACCAGTCTTAAAAGAGCCGACTTTGCAGACCCCTGTGCTAGGAAAATACTTTTTAAAAAGAGATTGGTTTTTTGGGGAGACTTTTCAAGAAGCCAGGCCATATAACAGAATAACTGACTTGGAAGGGACCTTGGAGGTCTTCTAGTCCAACCCGCTGCTCAGACGGGAAACCCGTTTCCATCGCTTCTTAAAATCCTCCAGTGATGGAGCACCCACAACTTCTGGAGGCAAGTTGTTCCAACAGCCAGGAAATCTGTTCTTATATCTACGTTGTTTCTCTCCTTGATTAGTTTCCATCCACTGTTTCTTGTCCTGCCTTCAGGTGCTTTGGAGAATGGATTGATCTCCTCTTCCTTTTGTCAGCCCTTCAAATATTGGGACCTGTTCTGACTCCCTCCCTTCACAAGATGATTAACTGGATGGACTGCTACTTGGCAGCTTGCCTGAACTAACCTGAAACTAGACTGAATGATTGCACCACCACACGAACTCTCCGACTCTCTGTTGTGTCCTGCAAACCTACTCTTCACAGAGGATTTCTTTTAAAGCCTCTTGGGAGGAGCCGGTCAATTAGGCAGCTGATACTCATTATCTCCTCCGGTTGCGTCTCTCTTCTAATTGACGCTGCCTTCGCTCGATCCTTCTAAGCCTGACATCAGGGACAAACTGGGTTTCCTCCTCCCCACTACACCAAGCCCCAGGTGCCTCCTGATGCCTAGCCAGGCTCTCTGCACTCTCACTCTCGGCCTCCTCCTCTAGAGCAGACTCATAGGACTCCTCACTAGAGGAATCCATCAGCAGCTCATCCGGAGCCGACTGGGCCACAACAGGACCCTACTATCATATCACCCTTCTCTTTGCTAGATTGACATACCTAATTTCTGCAACCGTTCTTCATATGTTTTGGTCTCCAGTTCCACAACCATCTTCGTTGCTCTTCTTTGCACTTTTTCTAGGGTCTCAACATCTTGGCGACCAAAACTGGATGCAATAGTGTGGGAAACTTTATAGCTAGCCCGACTTTACTGCAACTTTGCTTCAACCTAATGGAGTCGAGAGTCTTTCTTTCCCAAGGAAGAGGATTGGGGCTGGTCTGACACTCAGGAAGACCTTCCCTAGTTTCTCAGGTGGCAAAAGAGATGGCAAGAGGTATACAGGCAACCCAGGACTTACAGCAGCCCATTTCGTGATTGTTCAAAATTGCAACACTGCTGAACAAAAGTGATTTAGGACCATTTCCCACACTTACGACCCTTGCAGAAATCTCCATGGTCATAAGATCAAAATCCAGACGCTTGGCAACTAATTCCTATTTATGATGGTTGCAGTGTCCCAGGGTCGTGTGCTCAGCTTTTGTGAGTTTCTGACAAGCAAAGCTGGATTTGTTTAAAACCATGTCACTAACTGAACAACCACAGCAATTCACTTAACAACAGTGGCAAGAAAGGTCGTAGGTTGGGGCAAAACTAGCTGAACAGTTTTCTCACCTTAGCAGCAAAAAAATTGGCCTCAGTTGTAGTCATACGTCAAGGACTACTTGTACTTTCAGACTTCCAAAGTTATGTCAATCTTCTTCTATTTTCTGTATATTTTTATTATATATTATATAGTTTTTATTTATATATTAAACAAGGCTGGATGGATGTTCCAGCATAACTCTTGGGCGCCTCAAACTATTTCAACCAAACTTGGTATTTATTTATTTTATTTCTTCGGATTTGTATACCGCCCTATTCTCCCGGGTGGGACTCAGGGGGGTGCACAGATGATTTACCCTCTGGAAACAAATACTGGGGGGGAGGGGGGAGACACTCCTGGGATGTGTGTGTGTGTGTGTGTATTCCAGCATAACTCTGGAATGCCTGGCCTGTTAAGGAGAGCCAGAGCAGCAACTGTTTGTGATGTCAGTTCCTTTGCAGCTTCCTCTTGAAAGCCAGCTGTGACGTTCACACACACACACCCAGTGGAGGAATGGGGAAGCGCCTGAGGGATTTGGGGCAAAGGGCCAGGATCGTAGACAGAGCGGGAAAGAGGAGCACAGGGGAGAGGGAAGGGAGAAGGCAGGGATCATGGGCATGGGAGTAGGGGGAAGACAGGCCCCTCTCAATGGCTCCCTGACAAACAAATGCTTCGATGTCTATAAATACCCGGGCAACTGCCGAGTTATCAGCTAGTTTGCAATAAATTAGTACCAGCTCGTCTCGGGATGTCCCCTGCCTGGTTTGCCCGCTGCGGCCGACCCTTTGCTTGAGAACTTCCAAATGGGCTTCGGAAGAAGCAAGCAGGAGGGGCAGCAGAATTCTGTTGCTAGGAAGGACGTGTCTGCACTTCTGGTTCAGCAATCAATGTAATGTAGGCCACATCAAAAGAGAGAATTGTTTTCAGGCTGCCTTCCAAGGCAGTTGATAGCTATTTCATGTTGTCTTGAGAAGAATAGACTGCTTGACAATGTTGAATAACCCACTTATTGTTACGGGACAAAAACAGAATAAATGCATAGCCAATAAAAGCGCGGGAGTCGTACGAGACCGTGTAAAAGATCACCTGCTGTTTCAAGCTTGGGAATAATGATCACTCCACGCTCATATCCATTCCCCCCCTCCCCAAGCTCTGTCAAAAGGAAATGCTGCACGGAGAATGGATTGTGGAAATCAAGCAAAGCCTTGGGACAATCATCCTTCTCCAGGGACAGCAAACAAGCCGATACAATAAATTTGGATTGCTTTGGTAAGATGTGTGGATGGAAAATGATATGAATGTCATAGGCCCATGGTGGCGAACGTACGGCATGCGTGCCAGAGGTGGCACGCAGAGCACTCTCTGTTTGGCACGCCTGCCGTTGCCAGCTGCTCTTCTGGTTTATGGCAGCTGGTCTTCATATCAGTGGTGGGTTTCTGCAGGCTCGCACCTACTCGCGAGAGCCGGTTGGTGAAATTTAGAGAACCGGTGAGAGGGGGTTCCACCTGCGTACCTGGAAGTAAATCTGGCCCACCGCTGCCAGTGACCCAACGGGAAGGAAAGGAAAGGAAGAAAGGAAGGAAGGAAGGAAGGAAGGAAGGAAGGAAAGAAAGAAAGAAAGAAAGAAAGAAAGAAAGAAAGAAAGAAAGAAAGAATTTATCATCACAATTGAGTCCAAAATTTTGGTTGCTAAGCAAGAGCGTTGTAAAATGAGTTTCACCACATTTTAAAAGATGGCCACTCCCACCCTGTCACATGACTGCCAAGCCACGCCCACAAAATAGGCCACACCTACAGAGTAGGTTCTAAAAAAAATTGAAACCCACCGCTGCTTCATATGCACCGGAACGCCGGAAAATGGCCTGAAAACAGTCCCACAAATGGCCCAAAATTGGCCTTTTGAGGGGCTGTTTTAAGGCCATTTTTGAGCTGGTTTTGGGGCCAAAAATTGCCTGAAAATGGCTTGAAAACAGCCTGAAAATGGGCCTGAAAATAGCCCCCCCCCCCAATGGCCTGAAAACAGCCAAAAAGCAGAATGTGCATGCCGGCCAGCTGGTCTTTGGGTTTCTGGTGCGCATGCATGCACTTTCCAATTTGGGCACGCAGTGCCAAAAAAGGTTGCCATACTATTTCAGACAAGTGGCTGTCCAGTCTCTTCTTGAAAACCTCCAGTGATGAAGCACCTACAAGAAGCAACTTAGAACTAAGGAGAAATTTCCTGACAGTTAGAACAAGTAACCTCTGGAACAGCTTGCCTCCAGAAGTTGTGAATGCCCCAACCCTGGAAGTCTTTAAGAAGATGTTAGATAGACATTTGTCTGAAATGGTATAAGGTTCCTGCCCACACAGGGGGTTGGACTAGAAGACCTACAAGGTCCCTTCCAACTCTGCTATTGTATTATTGTATTATTGTACTTCTGGAGGCAACTTCTGTTCCACTGGTTAATTGTCCTCACGGTTAGGAAGTTTCTCCTTAATTCCAGGTTGCTTCTTTCTTTGATCAGTTTCCATCCATTGTTTCTTTGTCTTGCTTTCTGGTGCTTTGGAGAATAATTTGACCACTCCCCTCTTCTTTGTGGCAGCCCCTCAAATACTGGAGGACTGCTGTCCTATTGCCCCTAATTCTCCTTTTCTTTAGACCAGCCTTAAAAAAAATATCACGCCATAACATAAACATAAGATGCACCACATTCAAGAGATAAAATGATTGTCATCCCATAAAGAGTATAGTTTAATCCAGGGGTTCCCAAACTTGGCAACTTTAAGACTTGTGGACTTCAACTCCCAGAATTCTCCAGCCAACATAGCATAGCTGGCTGGAGAATTCTGGGAGTTGAAGTCCACAAGTCTTAAAGTTGCCAAGCTTGGGAACCCCTGGTTTAATCTATGTAATATAAGAAACACATACAATTTACATCCTTAGGATAGGCTGTAAAATCATAATACGGTTGCTATTAAGATTATAAGATTAAGATAAAAGTAAGTACTGTTGAGTTATATACAATAGATAGAACTTTGGAACAAGTTGTTAAGTTCATTCGGTTTCTGCACATTTGCAAAGCCATATATGGGAGAGTGGTCAATACTTAAAATCTTGATTTTTGGGGGCGGGGGCTTTGTTGAGTTTTTCGGCCACAAAATTCTTGAGTAAAAGGAATGAGAGTAGAAACTAGAAACGTCAGAATTAATTAACAGCTTTGTTGCTGCCTCCCAAACTCAGATTCATCTTTGAATCAGGTTGTTGCCTCCGTAAGTGTCAGACATGGAAAATCAAATCACTTCGTGAAGATGTTTTGTAGGGCATGTAAAAATGGTGAGTGTAACACGTCTGGCAGACTGGAAACAATTTGTGGAGGTAACAACTTTGGAGGATGACTCAGAAGTTATAGTGAGCTTTGAGGGTCTGTTTTTAGTTGGGTCAAATTAACTCTCTCCACCAATAGTGAAGTTCTTATGGATGAAGTGTCTTGATTGGTGGAGAAGTAGTGGAAGTTCTCATGCGTGATGGATCAATAGAATCAAGGAGGCAACGGAAGTTCTTCTTCCACAGAGTTACCTGCTACTCACAGGTGGACAATTTGAGGTTCAAGAGCCTGCATTTTGTCAGGGTTCCAACAGATGCCCTAATTAAACCATGAGCCTTCAGCCAAGCTTCAAAAGAAATCCAGTTATTTCTCAGGACAGTTATTTATCAGGAGTAACATGTCAGCACGTACCCAAGTGAAGCCAGCTCTGCCTCTACGTAATTTACGGCCCAACTATGACCCTGTTTCCTCCCCTCCTCCCAGGGTGTGTCATAAATTGCATTCTCCAACAGAATGCTTTTGCGGACTGTAGAGATTATGCCCCTCTGGCTTTTGCAGGTATCCTGGGATACATCCTTGAGAAAGGTATGCATGGAATGTGCTCCTGGTTGTGGCTGCCATGTGCTCTAGCAGTTCCCCCACCACCACCCCTGCCTCTGGCAACTTGAGAGCAGGCCAAGGGATGCTTTGTGAGTTGACACATATATTGTTAGAATGATAGACGTGGAAAAGATAGACTTTTGAAGACTATGTGGAATTGCTGTCCAGAGTACTTCAGTAGTTGACTGGACTGCCTTAGGAGAAGCCAAAGCTTCATTCTTTGGAGTGCTCTTCCAGAAATCTGCTTTATGTGCAATTAAATAAATCCTTCCATCCGATGTTCAACCATGGAATGAGGATGTACGTGCCTCTGCTTTCTGCTTCAACAAAGCAGCCACGTTCCAGTGACAGAGATGAATCATGTCCCTTATGGCAGATGGAAAAGAGCAAGCACACAGAGAGCTTCTCCCTTGCTATGTACTTTTAGGAGTTCCTGGGGATACTGAGGATCAGGGAAAAGAAGAATCCCGATGCAACATTGTGGCTTCTAACATTATGAGAAGGTGTCTATGGAGATCCTCAATCATCCGGGTCATGCTTGTCCCAAAGGTGCTTTTTTTTTCCAAATGGCAGCTAGGTTTTCTAGTTTTTCCTTTCTTTGATAATGTTTTGCTCCTCCTCCAAGAAGCTTCTTCAGTTGTAACAGAAGGAGAAGGAGGGAGGAGAAAGGAGAAAGGAGGAAAGAGGAAGGAGGAGGAGGAAGAAGCGGAGGAGGAGGAAAGAGGAAGAAGGAAGGGGGGAAAGGAAGAAGGAAGAGGAGGAGGGAAGGAGGAGGAGGGGAGGATGAGAAGGAAGGAGAGGGAGGAGGAGGAGGAGGAGAAGAAGAATAAGGAGAAGAAGAAGAAGGAGAAGGAGAAGGAGAAGAAGAAGAAGAAGAAGTAGAAGAAGAAGAAGAAGAAGAAGAAGAAGAAGAAGAAGAAGAAGAAGAAGAAGAAGAAGAAGAAGAAGAAGAAGAAGAAGAAGAAGAAGAAGAAGAACAACTACTGAAGGAGGGTTAGAACCTTGAAGGTCAAGGTTACGCAGTCTGTGGCCTGTATTATCTTTTCTGATCTTCAGCAGCAATTCAAAGGCTTTTTGTAAAGGATTAAAAGTTCCTCCCTCTTCTGTAGACCATGCATGGATCACCCACTGGTTGTAGCCCCTCTTCCTTGAGAACAGCATGTTTATCATGCATATTTATTTTTGAGTGATCCTGGGGATCAAATCCAGGACCTTCTTGCTTGCCTAGGAAGTGCTCCACCACGAAACTGATCCCCGCAGTCGCCAGAGATTCGAACAAGACCAAGGTCCAAGGTTACCATTGGTCCAGGTAACTTGGGATTTTGACAATAGCCGCTTCTCTCTAAGGGTTGAAAGCAGGATATCATTTTTGAAAAGCGGGTTTACCTCAGGAGTGGGCTTCAAAAATTTCAGCAATGGGTTCTCGTGTCGGTTGCTAGGTAGGTGTGGCCCTGGTGGGCGTGGCCTAGTTGACCACCTGTGTGGTATCCTGAGAGGCGGGTTAAAAGCCAACTGAGAGGTTCAGAGGAAGATCTGATTGGCTGCGATGCGCATGCCAGCTGGCACGGCAAATACCGTGTGTTCTTATTAAGAGCTGTCAGACAGGAGAATTCGTTAATTCCGTTACTAGTTGTAGTTGAGTTAATAAACAGTTCTGCATTAGCAATTGCCTCGTCAGTGGTGGGGGCAGCATTTTCACCTTCCCCAGGCTCTGGATGTTTTCCCTGAGCCTGTGTGTGTGCCCTGCACTTACCTCTCATCCAACACAGGTTGCATGGAGACTCCTGGGCATGGCCAGCCATGGGTGGGATTTGGAAGTTCTCCAAACCAGCCATAACTTTAGCTACGGGTTCTCCCGATACCTGGGTGAACCTGTAGCAGCCCACCCCTGGTCTACCTGGAGATGCCAGGAAGCAAGCTTCTGTGGAGGAACTCAAGTCTGACTCCATTGAATGAAGAACAATGTACAACTTCTTCCTTTGGTTTCTCGCCTTGCCCGTTGACAGCTGGGGAGATCCCGTTCAAAAGCCTCTTCTTTTAAAAGTTTGGAAAGGCTGCCAGGGTGAACCCCTTCTCACGCCACGCATCCCGGCTGCCTTGTGCGGTCCATTGTCTCCCGAACTGGGTAGAGTGCCCCACTGCACAGTCCCCTGTGCCTCTTTGACAGCCCCCCAGGTGGAGAGGTATTATGAAAAGGATTTTGAACTAACCGAACGATGAAAACCGCAAGGAAAGATACGGAATCCTTGGCAGGTGGACAACCATTTAAATAAATACATACCATCCGTGAAGGATTTGGCATTGGTCGGGGAAAGGAATGCCAGAATAGCACACTGGACTTTGCAGGAGTTTAAACAAACCAAAGAGAAATCGCTCGGACTTAAATCTAGAGTGATTCAAGGATGTTGTTTGGTTTCCATTGTTAAGTGAGCTGACTCTGTTCCCAATCCTTCTTATTATGCCCATTGAAAATGTTGGAGATCTTTTGAATTCTTCTTCAAGAAGAAGATTCAGACTCAAAGCATGTAGGCAGTTTTTAAAAACAAAATAGTTGGAAGGGGCCTTTTTTCCCCAAAAAATATTTTTTATTTTTATTTTAATACAAACATTTCATTCATTAAACAGTGTGTCGTGTGGGTACAAATTGTTTGTGCCATAATAGTTAAAGCTAGCCACCATAGTATGTATGTATGTATGTATGTATGTATGTATGTATGTATGTATGTATGTATGTATGTATCAGTGGTGGGTTTCAATTTTTTTTAGAATCTCTTCTGTAGGTGTGTGCGGAGGGAAGCCAGATTCCCTTATCGACATGATAGCAGTGTTCCGATATCTCAGAGGGTGCCACAAAGAAGAGGGAGTCAAACTATTCTCCAAGGCACCTGAGGGCAGAACAAGAAGCAATGGGTGGAAACTCATCAAGGAGAGAAGCAACTTAGAACTAAGGAGAAATTTCCTGACAGTTAGAACAATTAACCTCTGGAACAAACTTGCCTCCAGAAGTTGTGAATGCCCCAACCCTGGAAGTCTTTAAGAAGATGTTAGAGAGCCATTTGTCTGAAATGGTATAAGGTTCCATGCCCACGCAGGGGGTTGGACTAGAAGACCTACAAGGTCCCTTCCAACTCTGCTATTGTATTGTATTATTTGTATTGTATTGTATTACTAACTTAACTGCAGTGATTCACTGAACAACTGTGGCCAGGAAGGTCACACAACAGAGCAAAGCTCACCAAACAAATGAGACTCACTTAGTAACAGGTATCAGCAACAGGCTCGGTTGTCATCGTAAGTCGAGGACCAGCCGTCCTGACTTTTCACAAATAGGGACTACAACTAGGGTTTTATGGACCGAGTCTGAGTGCATCCTTAGACGAGAAGTAAAAGAGTAGAATCTCTTTTCATAAATCTCGCCACGGGCTCTTAACGATGTTTGCATTTACCGTGTCGTGTTTTCTTGTGTTCTTCTAATGTTGGAGAAGAAACAGAACAGCCAATAACTCTGCAGCCCTTTTCGCCAGCTGCAAGATTGTTAGAGGAAGACACAAAGGGTAGGGAGTTGTGCCCAGGTTTACTTGGAGTTGTGAGTCAGGCAGGTATTAATGAAATTCCGCTGTGGTTTCTTTCTCTCCCCTCTTGATCGGTGAAGCAAAGCAAGTAAACAAGAGGACAACCTAATAAATAAAGAAGAGCTTGGGCCCTGGAGAATTCACTCCCCCTTTGGGGATTGGAGTCTTCTGTTCCTCTATAATCTCAGGGAAGCCGAAGCCGGCTGCAGGAGAAGAGACATTTCTATGGAAGACTAATATGATATCTTTCCCACGGGGATCGCAAGGTGGCGGAAAGCCAATCCATCTCCGACTAGGTACTGGCTTAGTCGAGAACCATACCTGGTGAATCTTAATTTATCTTCAGGGAGGGAGGGAGGAAAAAGAAGGGAGGGAGAAGGGGAGGGAGGGAGGGAGGAGGGAAGGAAGGAAGGAAGGAAGGAAGGAAGGAAGGAAGGAGAATGATAGGATTGAGAGATAAATGGATGGGCAAGTGGGTGGATGGGTGGGCGGAAGGGAGGAAGAGTGAGGGAGGAAAGGGCGAGGAAGGAGGGAAGAGGGAAGAAGGAGAAAGAGGATTAAGAGATGGATAGATGGATGAGTGGATGGAAAGGAGGGAGAGGGAGGAAGGAGAAAGAGGAAGGAAGGAAGGAAGGAAGGAAGGAAGGAAGGAAGGAAGGAAGGAAGGAAGGAAGGAAGGAAGAAGAATTGAGAGATGGGTGGATGGATTGGTGGATGGAAGGGAGGGAGAGAGGGAAGGAGGGAGGGTGGAAAAGGAAGGGAAAAAAGGAAGGAAGGAAGGAAGGAAGGAAGGAAGGAAGGAAGGAAGGAAGGAAGGAAGGAAAACCTCTACAGTGGGACATGTTTTCTGGTAACAAATCATATGATCTGTTCTTTATATGAAGATTTCTGGAAGATATTCAGGGCAGCCAGATTATTCTACCCTAAGCTATTTTACAGAGAATTTGTGAATATCAAATAGGAGGACAAGGCAGAAAAAGGCCAAAATATCATTTTGAATTCCTTGTTAAAAGAGAAAAGAAAAAGAGTAGAATGATCACATCTACTCTTGAAACTACCAGTTAGGGAATTACAGATCTCCCAAAAATTAACTTATTTTTTTTTCCTTTCCAAAGCCTAGATCTCAAATTGGACACCTAGTATCCCCCATAGCTTCCCCATAGCCCCTCTCCATAAGGAGTTGCAATAATGTGGTTGAACTGAACCATCACTAGAAGTAATTTGACAGCCATTTCTCTGGAATGGGATGGGGGTCTTCTGCTTGGCAGGGGGTTGGATTAGAAGACCTCCAAGGGGCCTTCTAATTCCCTTCTTCTGTAATAACAGAATCCATCTGCATTTGGAGACAAATAGCAGCAACAGCAAATAACAGCCTTAAGACGCTGAGCTTGTCAATCAGAAGGTCAGCAGTTCAGTGGTTCGAATCCCTAGTGCCGCGTAACGGAGTGAGCTCCTGTTACTTATGCCAGCTTCTGCCAACCTAGCAATTCGAAAGCACGTAAAAATGCAAGTAGAAAAATAGAAACCACCTTCGGTGGGAAGGGAACAGCGTTCCGTGCGCCTTTGGTATTGAGTCATGCCGGCCACACGACTACAGAGACGTCTTCAGACAGCGCTGGCTCTTTGGCTTTGAAACAGAGATGAGCACCGCCCCCTAGAGTCAGGAACGATGTGCATACATGTACCTAACAGCAACATTGGTGCTGTCACTTCAAGTATCTTCCTGACGGAGAACTTATCCTTCTTTCCATGATCAGCAAAAATAAAAATAAAACTCTAGCTTGCTATAAGACTTCCCATTGTGTCCAGAAAGCCCTTCCTAAAATCGCAGTTGTAATGCATTCTTAATGGTTCCCCAAATGAAAAAAGGAAAAAAAGACGACTATAAAGGAATATATATGCCGGGACATAATGATCGTGGCTAATTAATTTTCGTTTCTTTCAACACCGTTTGAAGGAAGGAAGAGGAAGTGACTTGAAAGCTAAGCTAGGAAAGTTTCCTCGAGGAGATAAATTAATCAACTTGATAAACCATAGTAGCTAAGATTTATTTAATTTTTTTTAAAAACCCGCATAATGGAAATAACATCTCGATTGAAGTTGTAGCTTCGCTATACCTAATATAAACCAAACTCTTTTTTGTGTAATTTCAAGAGGACGATATCAAAGTTCTTTTGAAATTTGTGAATTGTTTGAGTTCTTTACTTCTCATCTTCTCCAGCGGTCATTAAAAAGTGGGCCTAGGAAACCAATTTCCCTTATTTGGGTGGAGATTAAATTTCTTTATTTATGATGGAGTTTCCAGAGGCTTCATGTGCCCAAGGACAGTGAAGGACAGGGCAAACCACAAGCGGGTGGATCAGAAGGAATCAAAAGGATCCCTTTTCCCTCTTGCATTTTCCAAAACCTAATAATAAGGAGAGGCTTCCATGTCTAGAAAAGCTCCAGGAAGTAGAACATTGTCTCCTGGTTGTCAGGGTTCCAAGCAAGACCCCCAACGAAAGAAGACTCCGAGGCTTAAAGTTCCTCAGAGTTCCATTCTATTAGAGATGTTATATTACTTGACCGGGGAGCCTTACGCACAGTCACTCAAGCACTCGTCACGTCTCGACTTGACTATTGCAATGCTCTCTACATGGGGCTTCCCTTGAGGTGCATCCGAAGACTACAGTTAGTCCAGAATGCGGCCGCGCGGATAATTACGGGAGCGCCCAAATACTCCCATATAACACCTGTCCTACGCGAGCTCCACTGGCTTCCTGTGGTCTTTCGGGTGCGCTTCAAGGTCCTAACGATCATCTTCAAAACGCTCCATGGCTCGGGACCTAGTTACATGCAAGACCGCCTCCTGCCCCATACATCCCTTGGACCGATACGCTCTCACAGAGAGGGTCTCCTCAGGGTGCCGTCGATCGGACAATGCCGATTGGCGGCGCCCAGGGGGAGAGCCTTCTCTGTGGCAGGACCAGCCCTTTGGAACGACCTACCCCCTGAACTCCGTACCATTGCTGACCTCCGCCTCTTCCGCAAGTGTCTTAAGACGCACCTCTTCCAACTAGCCGGCCTTGCGTAACCCCAACATCGCCAGTTCAAATGAAGACTCTAAAATGGTGTTAACACAGGCCCTTAATTATCCCTGTATTTGTGTGTAATTGATTTAATTTTCTGTACGCCGCCCCGAGTCCCTTTGTGGTGAGATGGGTGCGGGTTATAAATATGAAAAATAAATAAATAAATAAATATTGGCACATCTGGGAAAACCCGGATCTGAAAGTTTCCAGGTTTTCCCCACCCAAAAGAAAGTTCAAGTCCCTGCCTGGCACCCACATGTCCATCCCATGTCCCAATCGGGCACCGTACAAAACTGGCGGTGCCTCCTAGCCACACCATTGCAGCTGCAGGTTAAGATGTCCTTGACTCTATGAGAAAAGAATGTTATTTTGACTATATGCTCCCATACGCCATATAATCCCCCCCCCCTCTCATTTTCTCACAATAGAAAAATGTGGGAAGACTGAAGGTCCAATGTAAAGCATAGCTTCCAGGTCTGACACTGGTGGCTTTGTCCCGAAGTGGGGTTGAGTTGACACCTGCCTGTTCCTCTCCTTTCTAGTCATGAGTCATCCACACATTAAGTTTAGGCAAGAAAACACATTTAGGCAAGAAAAACCAAATGCACAAGTACAGTATAGGTGGTACCTTGCTCAATAGTAGCAACTGTGAGAGGGCTCTAGGAATCTTAGTGGACAACCATTTGAATAGGAGCCAGCCGTGTGCAGCAGCTGCCAAAAAAGCCAACACAGTTCTAGGCTGCATAAACAGAGGGATAGAATCTAGATCACGTGAAGTGTTAATGCCACTGTATAGTGCCTTGGTAAGGCCACACTTGGAATACTGCATACAGTTTTGGTCGCCACGATGTAGAAAAGATGTGGAGACTCTGGAAAGAGTGCAGAGAAGAGCAACCAAGATGATTAGGGGACTGGAGGCTAAAACATATGAAGAACGGTTGCAGGAGCTGGGTATGTCTAGTTTGATGAAGAGAAGGACCAGGGGAGGCAGGATAGCAGTGTTCCGATATCTCAGAGGGTGCCACAAAGAAGAGGGAGCCAAACTATTCTCCAAGGCACCTGGGGGCAGGACAAGAAGCAATGGGTGGAAACTAATCAAGGAGAGAAGCAACTTAGAACTAAGGAGAGATTTCCTGACAGTTAAAACAATTAACCAGTGGAACAGAAGTTGCCTCCAGAAGTTGTGAATGCCCCAACCCTGGAAGTCTTTAAGAAGATGTTAGATAGCCATTTGTCTGAAATGGTATAAGGTTCCTGCCCACGCAGGGGGTTGGACTAGAAGATCTACAAGGTCCCTTCCAACTCTGCTATTGTATTGTATTGTATTGTAAGTTAATGTTGATCCTTTATTTTTTTTAAAAAAAAATCCTGAGTAGCCATCTAAATTCTAAAGCAACGTGGTGACTTTGGAAATGAGCTCAAGCTGAAGAACCTCTATAAGGCAGATATATTTATTCGTGATCCAGCAACATTGATGGCAATGTGTCCTTGGTTAAAAAGATTTGCTTTCAAAGACCAAGAAGGAGGAAGAGAAAGGAGGAAGAAACAGGAGGAAGGAGGAGAAGGAGAGGAGGAAGAGGAAGAAGGAGCAGAGAAAAAAAGAAGGAGGAGAACAGGAGGAGGAAGAAGGAAGGAAAGAAGGAAGGAAGGAAGGAAGGAAGGAAGGAAGGAAGGAAAAAGAAAAAGAAATACATGTCCTTTTGATACGTATGTGTTTTCTGTTATGGTCTCAGATCTTTACAACATCTGGAAAACAACATTGTTAGACAAAACTCACCTGAGGTCAGGAAATGTCTCTCATGTATTTCTGTTTCTCTCTATTTGTCTTAGCAAAAAGGAAGAGGAGGAGGAAAAAGAAGGAAGGAAGGAAGGAAGGGAAAAAGAAAGAAAGAAAGAGAAAGAAAGAAAGAAAGAAAGAAAGAAAGAAAGAAAGAAAGAAAGAAAGAAAGAAAGAAAGAAAGAAAGAAAGAAAGAAAAGAGGCTTGGTGAAAAGGCACATATTTTGCTAGGTCCATTTGTTATACAGTTGTGGAAGCAAAACTAGAGTTGTCAACAAGGAGACCATTTTTCTTGAGGGCTTCAGAAGAACCCAAGCCACCAAGCATTTCCAAAGGACAAGTGGGGGTGGGGGAATCAAATCCATGTTCATTTTGTGTCAGCCATAGGAGAAATAACACTTGATCTCGGGAGCGCACTGAAGCAGACGGATTACCTTCCTGAGACCCGATGTGCTGACGTGGCATTCTACTGTGCCAGCCAGTCTATAAAGTCAAGTAAGATTTCTGAGCCTCAAAGGCCAAGTTAAATGCAGCCTGAATAAGAAGCTTCTGATTTATAATAGACGGAGAAGACCCTGGAAGTGATTAAATCAATGCTTTCCAAACTTTTTCCTTCATTAACCAAACCAAAAAGTCTTTTCATTTTTTAAAGAAAGAAAAAAAGTCACAGCCTAAGTAAAACACTTGAAGTCAATTTATAGGTCCCTGCTGTGATTGGGTAATATGTTTTGTGTGTTGTTAGCTAAAGAAAAACCACTTTTAGCCAATTCTGGGTAATTTACCAAGATTTGGGAAGGCTGGATTAAAGAAACAAAAACACAGAAACAAATGTAAGGTGCCTAAAACCGATTTGGGTTTTGTGGGGGTGTGTGACTGTAGATATTTTCAACACAATCTCTATTTTGGTAAAAGCTGTATAAAAACCCGCCATCCTGGGCCCAATGTTTTGGGAAGCCAGGCTCTGCCTGTCACAAGCCAGGACAAAGGGTGAAGTTGAAGTTTATTTGATTTCTATACCGCCCTTCTCCCTTTCAGGACTTAGGGCAGTGCACAGCCATAATAAAATAAGTGATACAAAATCTAAAGCAATGTGTTAAAAGGTATTAAATAAATGGCCAACATTTTTAAAACCCCATACTAAAATCGCTATTTGAAATCCCTTTAAAACTACGACAGGCCGGCAGCGCAGAATAAATGCGTCTTCAGGGCCCGACGGAAGAGATGTAGGTCCGAGATCGTCCTTAGCCCAGGGGGTAGGTCATTCCAGAGGGCAGGAGCTGCCACAGAGAAGGCTCTCCCCATGGGGGTCGCCAGCCGACATTGCCTGTCCGACGGCACCCTGAGGAGGCCCTCTCTGTGGGAGCGGACTGGTCGGAGGGAGGTATTTGGCAGCAGGAGGCGGTCTTGCAGGTAACCAGGTCCCTTGCCATGGAGCGCTTTAAAGGTGGTCACGAGTACCTCCGTGAGTGATGGAGGAGTAACACCTCCTTAAAAAAAACCTTGGTGTCAGCCTCCCCTTTACTGCTTGCTTCAGCTGCCATTGAAACGGGGAGGGAGGGGCTTTGCTTTGTGGGGATGGGACTGTAATGATGCAGGAGGGAGATTTGCAGAAGGGAGTATATTCTCGCCATCTACTTCACATACCACTGGCTGGGGCCGTGCGGTGGTCAAGGTCAACGGTCTTGCATGCCATCCTGATGATGCTCCTGGAGATGCAACCCACATGACACCTAAGGGGTTTGCGCATTGGACAATGGGGTGGAGGGTTATTGGGAAATGGGGATTGGACATATATTGATATGTATGCTTTTGCGCGTAAATGCTTCAGACCTTGCTTTGCATCTATGCTATTCTTTTCAGAGCCAGTAAAAGTACTCTTAATTCCTTCCAAATGGAGTTGAGTGGATTCTTTCTTGGTTATTGTTAGAAGCAGACCTGACATTTGGTCCAGCTGGCCCGGCTGGTGGCACCTCATAAGGGCCCCTTTAGGAGAAGACAGTCAACGCTTTTGAAGGCGGATGACGGCTCTACGCCCCAAAGACAGATCAAGCGGCAGAACCATCTTCTAAGACTGTGAAGGTGAACCTAGGGGCACGTGTGCCACAAGTAGCACGCGGGGCCATTTTTTTAGGGCACGCGAGGCGTTGTCCTGCCAGCTGACTTCGGTCTTCAGTCGTCTTTTAAGGCCATTTTTTGCCCTTCGGAGGCTTCCTTGAAGCCTCTGGAGCACAAAAAACCAGCCCTATGGCCAAACCGGAAGTTAGGGAATGGACTTCCGGTTTGCTCGTAGGGCCCCATTTGCTTCAGGGTCTTCCCAAGCAGATGTCTTCACCTGCTTATGATTCCCTGCAAATGGCATTGAGAGACATCCTGCCTATCTCTCCATCCCGGAGGGTGTCCTTAGGCATCCATCATGATAGCCATGGATACCCTTGTTCTCCATGAACTCCTCTAATCCTTCCTTCCTTCCTTCCTTCCTTCCTTCCTTCCTTCCTTCCTTCCTTCCTTCCTTCCTTAACATAAGAACATAAGAATAGCCTTGCTGGAACAGGCCACAGCCCATCCAGTCCAGCCTTCTGCCTCCCACAGTGGCTCCCCATTGGCTTCAGGGTCTTCCCAAGCAGATGTCTTCACCTGCTTATGATTCCCTGCAAATGGCATTGAGAGATATCCTGCCTATCTCTCCAACCCGGAGGGTGTCCTTAGGCATCTCTCATGATAGCCATCGATACCCTTGTTCTCCATGAACTCCTTCCTTCCTTCCTTCCTTCCTTCCTTCCTTCCTTCCTTCCTTCCTTCCTTCCTTCCTTAACATAAGAACATAAGAACAGCCTTGCTGGAAGAGGCCACAGCCCATCCAGTCCAGCCTTCTGTCTCCCACAGTGGCTCCCCATTGGCTTCAGGGTCTTCCCAAGCAGATGTCTTCACCTGCTTGTGATTCCCTGCAAATGGCATTGAGAGATATCCTGCCTATCTCTCCAACCCGGAGGGTGTCCTTAGGCATCCCTCATGATAGCCATGGATACCCTTGTTCTCCATGAACTCCTCTCATCGTTTCTTAAAGGTGTCGAGGCTGACAGCTGTCACCACTTCTTCTGGCAGGGAGTTCCATAGACCAGGGATCCTCTGGGTGAAAAAGTACTTCCTCTTATTTGTTTGAGGTCTAGTTATCAAAGGTTTCATGGAGTGCCCCCTAGTTTTGTTGTGCGATTTGAATGTGAACCTTTCTGTCCTTGTTTAAAACATTGTTTTGCCTCTCTCTCTCTCTCTCTCTCTCTCTCTCTCTCTCTCTCTCTCTCTCTCTCTCTCTCTCTCTCTCTCTCTCTCTCTCTCTCCCTCCCTCCCTCCCTCCCTCCCTCCCTCTCTCTCTCTCTCTCTCCTTTCTTGACATCTTACAGAGTTGTCAGCAATGGCTGCAAATCAGAATCGCTTTGTAGAGCAGTCTCTTCCCGCTCTGATTTTTGATCTGGCTCCAGGAAAGCATCTTGTCAGCTTCTTGTAACCACATCTTCATCTGCTTTCCAGCTTAACAGCAGAAAAACTGTATCAGAGCAGAGAAAGAGGAGGAGGAGGAAGAGGAAGGCGTCTGTGTGGTCCTTGGTGATTTCTGACCTTGGTGGTTTTCTTGCAGATGTTTCATTACCAAATTAGGTTACATCATCAGTTCTAAAAGGAAGTGGGATTTGGAGGAGGGGGATTAATGTGGGGTCCTTGGTGCTCTCTGAGCTTGGTGGTTTTCTTGTAGACGTTTCATTACCAAACTAGGTAACTTCATCAGTTCTAGAAGGAAGTGGGATTTGGAGGAGGAGGAGGAGGAGGAGGAGGAGGAGGAGGAGGAGGAGGAGGAGGAGGAGGAAAAGGAGGAAGAGGAGGAGAGGAAGAAATAGAAGGAGGAGGAGGAGAGAGGGAAGAGGAAGAGGAAGAGGAGGAGGAGAGGGGGAAGAAGAAGAAGAAGAAGAAGAAGAAGAAGAAGAAGAAGAAGAAGAAGAAGAAGAAGAAGAAGAAGAAGAAGAAGAAATTCAGTAGGACAAAGAAGGGGCAGATGAAGTTGTGTTTCCTACAGGAGGACTAGAAAGAAGAGGAGGAGGAGGCGGAAGAGAAGGAGAAAAAAATAAAGACAAACCAACATTTGGTCAAGACCAACATCTATTCTGGTGCCATCTTCTACCTGCCCACCTCTTCCTTTGGCCTTAAAAAAATAATCAACCCCCCTCCTTTCCGTTGACCATTACCGTTCTTCACTCATTGAGAAAAAAAAGAAGTCTTTTGTTTATGCACAAAATCAAAAGCCCAAATGGAAAACATTCAAGGTCAGGGCGGCGGCAAATAAGAAAAATCGCAAAGCCGACCAAGTCTGACACCAGCTGATAAGTCACTTTTTGCATGCGGAGAGCCTCTCATCAATCATGTTTTCAGGTTGCGGCATGGAAGATTTGTCCCACCAACTGAAACCCACCAAGTAAGGAGATGCCACGGGAATGCAGCATATCGGGCGAAGGGAGAATCTGCTCCTCTTTATGAACAGGATTAAAAGAAAGGCATGAAGGAAGGAAGAAAGAAAGAAAGAAAGAAAGAAAGAAAGAGAGAGAGAAAGAAAGAAAGAAAGAAGAAAGAAAGAAAGAAAGAAGAAAGAAAAAAAGAAAGAAGAAAGAAGAAAGAAAGAGAGAGAGAAAGAAAGAGAAAGAAAGAAGAAAGAGAGAAAGAAAGAAAAAGAGAAAGAAAGAAAAAAGAAGGAAAGAAAGAAAGAAAAAAGAAAGAAAGAAGAAAGAAAGAAAGAAAGAAAGAGAGAGAGAGAGAGAAAGAAAAAGAGAAAGAAAGAGAGAGAGAGAGAGAGAGAAAGAAAAAGAGAAAGAAAGAAAGAAAGAAAGAAAAAAGAAAGAAAGAAGAAAGAAAGAGAGAGAAAGAAAGAAAGAAGAAAGAAAGAGAGAAAGAAAGAAAGAAAAAGAGAAAGAAAGAAAGAAAGAAAAAAGAAAGAGAGAGAGAGAAAGAGAAAGAGAGAGAAAGAGAGAGAGAGAGAAAGAAAAAGAGAAAGAAAGAAAGAAAAAAGAAAAAAGAAAGAAAAAAGCAAGCAAGCAAGGAAGCAGGCAGGCAGGCAGGCAAGAAAGAAAGAAAGAAAGAAAGAAAGAAAGAAAGAAAGAAAGAAAGAAAGAAAGAAAGAAAGAAAGACGGATCCCTGTATTGCCAGCAGTGGAAAATCTAATCACCCTGAAAAAAACGTTTTGATAAATGTTAGAGCTACTTCTCACTGCAAAATCCCGAAGAGGCGAAGAATTGAGAAATATCTACCAGTAGAAGACAAGATTTGTAACTTAGGGTTGAACTGTGTGGTGCTTGGTGTTCTGTGAGCTTGGTGGTTTTCTTTGCAGACATTTCATGACCCAGCTAGGTAACATCATCAGTACTAGGAGGGAGAAGGAAGAGGAGGAGGAGGAGGACTGTGGGATCCACGGTGCCCTCTGAGCTTGGTGGTTTTCTTGCAGGCATTTCATTACCCAACTAAGTAACATCATCAGTGCTAGGAGGAGGAGAGGAGGAGGAAAAAGAGGAGGAGGACTGTGAGGTCCTTGGTGCTCTCTGAGCTTGGGGCCTTTCTTGTAGACATCTCATTACCCAACTAGGTAACTTCGTCCATGCTAGAAGAGTACAAAGCTCACTCCCTTCTAGCACGGATGATCTTACCCAGTTGGGTGATGAAACCTCTACAAAAAAACAACCCAGTTTAGAGAACATCAAGAGCTCCACAATGTTGGGTGTAACCTGGATTGTTTGGGATAGCCCAGACCTTGAAGAGGCCTTCTGTCTTCTTCTGTCTGTCTCCAGTCTTCTGCTTCTGATGTCCTTACCTTCTGGAGCCCTGTGACTTTCCCAAATCTTGTAAACCAGGGGTCTCCAACCTTTGCAACTTTAAGTCTGAAGGACTTCAGCTCCCAGAATTCCCAGAATTTTGTGCACTATGGTTAGGTCAGACCGTAGGTGGCATAGTTCTAGGTTGTCCAAGCCAGGGGTCTCCAATCTTTGCAACTTTAAGTCTGAAGGACTTCAGCAAAGCTGGCTGGAGAATTCTGGGAGCTAAAGTCCTTCAGACTTAAAGTTGCAAAGGTTGGAGACCCCTGTTGTAAACTCTTTCATCCCCATTATTAACCTTTGGGCCCTCTGGATTCATCGATCTTCGTTTTAAAATTCACCAATGACTTCGGATAATGTTCCAAGCCCTCCTTCTCTTCGTTAATGAACTCTGTCTGGCCTCTGCTAGCTACTTAGCTTTTTCCCCGATGGGCTCCGGGAAAACGATTGTGCATTCTGAACCTAGAGCTCTTCCGTTGTTGTTTTTTTCCTGATGATGCCACTTAGATATATTATAAGTATCTGAAACCTTTAGGGAGAACTGATGGAATGAAAACATTGTGGTTAGGAGACCATTTTACTATTGCAATCATCCCGGCATCCAGGACAATAAGGAAGTCCTTTGGGAAATCAAAGGCTTCTCTTTAGTTTGTTTCGGCCGGTAGGCGATCTTCAAATGTCCTCAGGTAAGTCACCCATGAAGGTGTATCTGTGTATTTGCTTGTGTACATTTAGCTCTTACTCAATTCAGAATCACAAAGTTGGAAGGGACCTTGGAGGTCTTCTAGTCCAACCCCCTGCTCAAGCAGCAGAGCCTAGACCATTTCAATCAATCAATCAATCAATCAATCAATCAATCAATCGATCAATCAATCAGAATCGAGCTGGAAGGGACCTTGGAGGTCTTCTAGTCCAACCCCCTGCTCAAGCAGCAGAGCCTAGACCATTTCAATCAATCAATCAATCAAGCTGAAGTTCCTTCCATCCATCCATCTTCTCTCCCCTTCCCCGCTCCCTCCCCTCCTTTCTCTTCTCTTCTCTTCTCTTCTCTTCTCTTCTCTTCTCTTCTCTTCTCTTCTCTTCTCTTCTCTTCTCTTCTCTTCTCTTCTCTTCTCTTCTCTTCCCTTCCCTTCCCTTCCCTATCTCTTCTCTTCTCTTCCCTTCTCTTCTCTTCTCTTCCCTTCCCTTCCCTTCTCTTCTCTTCTCTTCTCTTCTCTTCCCTTCCCTTCCCTTCCCTCCTTCCCACTTCCTTCCCTTCTCCTTTCTCCTTTCCCCCCTTCCTTCTTCTTTCTCCCCTCTCTCCCTTTTCCCCTTCCCATCTTTCCTCTCTTTCTTCATTTTCCTTCCTTCCATCCATCCATCCATCCTCCCCCCTCCCCTTTCCCTCCCTCCCCTTCCCCTTCTCTCCCCTTGTTTCCTGCAGGACTCACAGGCCCGTGGGCAATAACTCCTCGCATTCAGGATTCAGGAAACCGCTCGGCCTGCTTCAAATCCAAATCAGTTTGTAAGCCAAACCCACCTCGGTTGGAGTTTTGGAAGTCCAAATCGGGAGCTGTCCAAAAATGCCAGAGAAGAAAGGCAAAGAAGCAGGCACGTTTATGTAGAATAAATAATGCAAGGCTATCCGAAGTGGGGATGCTGAGCCCGTCCCTGGCAGAGCTTGCCTTCGGAATAATAAGGCCCCGGAGATCAGTGAGAAATCGATAAACTCAATCAGCCTGGATCTCGCTGCCTAGCAGGAAGACGGGATGAGGAAATGGAGGGACGCTGTGAGGTGAGGAGGGGAAAGTGAAGAGACCAAACTAAATAAATATCCTGAGGGGAACTTATAAGACACAGCTAAATAAAGACTCTGAGCCGTGCTGCATTCAGGGGCGAAGTTGCAGGGTTGCTGGATAAATGGGAAAATGCTACTGCAGGTGAAATATGCTCCTTCCTTCCTTCCTTCCTTCCTTCCTTCCTTCCTTCCTTCCTTCCTTCCTTCCTTCCTTTCTCCCTCCCTCCTCTTCTCTTCCCTTCCTTCCCATTTCTTGTTCCTTCGTTTTTACTTCCTCCTTTCCTCTATTCCTCTCTCCCTTCTTCCCACCTGCCTTTTCTCTCTCTTCATCTCTCTATTCCACCCTTCCTTTCTTCCTGCCTGCCTGCTCCCCTCTTCTCTCTTATCCCTTCTACCCTCCCTCCTTCCCTTCCCTCCCTCCTCTTCTCTTCCCTTCCTTCCCATTTCTTGTTCCTTCCTTTTTACTTCCTCCTTCCCTCTATTCCTCCCTCCCTTTCTTCCCACCTGCCTGGTCCCCTCCTCTTCTTTTTCATCCCTTCCTCTCTCCTTCCCTCTTTCCCTCCCTCCCTCCTCTCTTCTCTCTCCATCTCTCTATTCTGCCCTTCCTTTCTTCCTGCCTGCCTGCTCCCCTCTTCTCTCTCATCCCTTCCACCCTCCCTCCCTTCCTTTCTTCCCTGCTTCCCTCATCTTTCTTTCCTTCCCCTTTCAGGGTGGATGTGGTGCTGCATTTCCTTCTGAATAGAGACCCTCTTGGACTCCAGTCTTAGCTACGGGCTCCTGTCACCATCTAAATTCTGAAAATCGACAGTTAAAGCCATTTCATAAATGGACGGCCTGTGTAATTCATTCGCCAACCCGATTCAGGGGAGGAAAAAAAACAGTATTAATCCATATTTTCTCATTTTAATGGCCTGTAAATGAAGGAGGGGGGAGGTAAATGTTTTCTGAGTTGGTTATTCAGTAATTGGCAATAAAAATCTAAGCTTGTAAGTACACGGGGACGTATAAATTATTGCAATTATAAGGCTTTTTTCTATAAATTTTTGAGATAGGATTTTTTTACATTCCGCTTGTAATATAGTGTGTAAACACCCCAGGAGGAAATATACTCATGATTCTCCCTCGCCCCTGCTCATTACAATGCATTTTGAAGTAAACCTGTGTCCTGACAGCCCATCGATCACAAAAGGCAAACTTTCCCCTGCTTCGCCCATCGACGCCAATGAGATTAGATTTCTGTGGGGCTGGAAGGATTTCAAGCAATGCTAAGAAACCTTCCGGTTCACGGCTGGTTAGAAAAGAACATTTCTCCCCCCTCCACTCTTCCTTCTTATTCTTCCTCTCCCCATAATTCTAATTATTTTTTTCCCCTCTTTGGATATTGCCTCGTTGTGATGAGACACGATTTGACAGCTTTGTGATTTCCCCGATCCTATTTTCTGAGCAAACAAACTGGAAGGAAATCAATAACAATAATAATAATAATAAATAAAAAAACAGGAGTCACCTATAATGCATTCATAGAAGGGGAAAAAATGATGATAACCTTTGCTAAGGAGATACAGTAGTTGGGGAAATGCCTGCTTCTTTTCTTGAGGCATTGAACTAAGATCATATTACTTCCTAGGGACGAGGTGGCTCAGTGACTAAGACGCTGAGCTTGTCCATCAGAAAGGTCGACAGTTCGGCGGTTCAAATCCCTAGGGGGCCGCATAACGGAGGGAGCTCCCGTGACTTGTCCCAGCTTTTGCCAGCCTAGCAGTTCGAAAGCAGGTTAAAAATGCAAGTAGAAAAATAGGAACCACCTTTGGTGGGAAGGGAACAGCGTCTGTGCACCTTCAGTGTTGAGTCATGCCGGCCACATGACCACGGAGACGTCTTCGGACAGCGCTGGCTCTTCGGCTTTGAAACGGAGATGAGCACCGCCGCCTAGAGTTGGGAATGACTAGCACCTATGTGCGAGGGGAACCTTTACTTTTATATTATTTCTACAGCCATGGATGCCAGGATATAAAATGCAACTCTGGTTTGCTTACTAGCCTGTTGGACTATCCTATTGATCTGAATTGGCCTATTGACTTCCTCTTTGACTTCAGATACCTGTGCTTTCTCAGCCAGGAGTCCAGACAGATGATGTGACTTCAGAATGGTTGACTTGAGATAGGAAATTGCCCGGGAACCATTAGATTTTAACACCTCTGGAGAGTTTGAATTCAGGACTTACAAATTCACTTCCCTCTTTCAAATCAAAGAAATCACGAAATCATAGAATCAGAATCATGGAATCATAGAATCACAGACCAGCAATAGTCCTTGGACTTATATATCACTTCACAGGACTTTACAGCCCTCTCTAAGTGGTTTCAAGAGTCATCCTATTGACCCCAACAATCTGGGTCCTCATTTTAATGATCTCGGAAGGATGAAAGGCTGAGTCAACCTTGAGCCAGTTAGGATCGAACTCCTGGCAGCGGGCAGTGTTTGCTTGCAATACTGCATTCTAATCATTGTGTGAAGGAAGGAAGGAAGGAAGGAAGGAAGGAAGGAAGGAAGGAAGGAAGGAAGGAAGGAATAGCGATAGCACTTTGACGTATATACCGCTTCACAGTGCTTTTACAGCCCTCTCTAAGCGGTTTACAGAGTCAGCCTTTTCCCCCTAACAATCTGGGTCCTTTTACCCACCTCGGAAGGACGGAAGGCTGAGTCAACCTTGAGCCTGGTAAGATTTGAACTGCCAATTTGCAGGCAGCTGGCAGTCACCAGAAATAGCCAGCTAACCACTCCTGGCCGCCAGCAGAATTCGCCTGCAATTCTCCATTTTAACCACTGGGAAGGAAGGAAGGAAGGAAGGAAGGAAGGAAGGAAGGAAGGAAGGAAGGAAGGAAGGAGGGAAGGAAGGAAGGAGAAAAGAAAGAAAAATCTCAATAGCACTTAGATTTATATACCACTTTACAGTGCTTCACAGCCCACTCTAAGCGGTTTACAGAGTCAGCCTCTTGCCCCCAACAATCTGGGCTCTCATTTTACCCACCTCGGAAAGGACGGAAGACTGAGTCAACCTTGAGCCTGGTGAGATTTGAACTGCCAAATTGCAGGCAGCCGGTGATCAGCAGAAGTAGCCTGCAGTTTGCAGGAGACAAGTAGCTTTGTTTAATTAGCGTGGAGATTTGTTCGTGACTCTCTGAGACACCTTTGCCAAGTATTTCCTCCTACAGCAGTTGCGTTTGGAAGATATCGGCCTGGCAGCTCTCCAAGCCTGATGAGGTCTGTGGTGGTAAATTCACCCTTGTTTGTTGGGACTTTGCTGGATGTGAATGAGAGGAATTCACATCAGCTTAATAAAAGGGGTTTTTGTCGGGACAAGGAGGCTGATTCGTGATTTTGGGAAGCCTCAGTCAGAGCAGATGGCTACCACCAGGTTGTAGATCAGCGCCCAGTTGGCCTGGGGTGGGCTGAGGAGCTGCCTGAGGAGGAGTCCAGGGCAGCTCTAGGGGCCAGATCTAACCGGCCCGTGGGCCACGAATTTGACCCCCCTGTTGTAGAGCCTCAGCGCCTTTCAGGGGGTTGCCTCAATTGAATTTGAATTTATTTATATTTATATCCCGCCCTTCTCCACAGAGGACCCAGGGCGGCGCACAGGAATTTAAAAACATACAAAAATACAATAATAAATACATAATTTAAAATATATTGAACTATCCTAATCCTATGCTAAAACCAAATATTAAAATACCCAATTTAAAACTCTCTAAAAGTCCCCGTGGGAGGTTATGTTAGGCCGGCTTGCTGGAAAAGATGTGTCTTTAGACATTGGCGGAAGAGGCGGAGGTCGGTGATGGTGCGTAATTCAGGGGGTAGGTCGTTCCAAAGGGCTGGTCCCGCCACAGAGAAGGCTCTTCCCCTGGGTGTCGCCAGTCGGCATTGCCCGGCCGACGGCACCCTGAGAAGACCCTCTCTGTGGGAGCGTATCAGTCTAAGGGATGTATGGGGCAGGAGGCGGTCTCGCATATAACTAGGCCCCGAGCCATGGAGCGCTTTAAAGATGGTGGTCAGAACCTTGAAGCGCACCCGAAAGGCCACAGGAAGCCAGTGCAGCTCGCGCAGGATCGGTGTTATGTGGGAGCATCTAGTGGCTCCCATAATCACCCGCGCAGCTGCATTCTGGACTAACTGTAGCTTTCGAGTGCACCTCAAGGGAAGCCCCATGTAGAGAGCGTTACAGTAGTCGAGTTGGGACGTCACGAGAGCTTGAGTGACTGTGCGAAGGGCAGCCCGGTCCAGTGAGGGGCGCAATTGGTGCATCAGGCGTACCTGATGAAACGCCCCCCTGGCCACGGCCGCCACATGGTCCTCCATGGACAGCTGGGAATCCAGGAGGACACCCAAATTGCGCGCCCTCTCCAATGTTCTCCAGACTTCTCCTGGGTACATTCTACCCATGTTGTCCTGGTCCTGAGCTTGCAAAGGTGTCCGTGGCCTCATTTCCACCCGCTCTGATTTGATTTCACATCCTGCGAGCCCTTTTCAGGCTGCAGAACTGCGGGAAAGTGGGACACGCACATCCCTGATGCGTAATGAAATCATATTGATTCTGGCACGCTCTATTCAAATCTCTTTTACTCCCCAGAATGAAAGGGGAATAAACAAACTTGGTTAAACAATGAACCTGCCAGCCTTTTCAGCTGACGCTTCTAAACGGTCGTCGGCAGCCCCCCCACGCGCGGTGATATATTTATTAAGGGAGAGGGGTTAGAGCTTGTAAGTTTCCCCACCTCTCCTTTGTGCCTATTTCCTGCTGCCTTTGTTCTGTCGTTGTGAAACTTTGAAAAATAAATTGCAACAGAAAGAAGGAAGAAAAAAGAACAAGGAAAGCGAGGAGGTAGGGAGTACCACATGGACGCCACGAGAAGAAGCCGTTGGGGTGGGTTTTGCTTGTTTGAAATACATTCAATTCCAGGGGAATTTCTTCTCTCTCTAGAGAGCTGTTGGCTTTCATGCAAACAAAAGGAGAGCAAAATTCCATTCAGCATCAGTTAAGTGAACGTTCCGGAGTGACATAATCGAAACATAAACAGCTACTGGTCTCAGCTTCAGGTTCTTCAACAAGGTTGAAACTACCTGCGAGACCGCATCCTGCCCCATACATCCCTGCGGCCGATCCGCTCCCACAGAGAGGGACTTCTCCGGGTGCTGTCCACTAGGCAATGCCAGCGGGCGACGCCCAGAGGAAGGGCCTTCTCTGTGGTGGGCCCGACCCTCTGGAACAACCTTCCCCCCGAAATCAGAACAACCATGGACCTCCGCTCCTTCCGCCAGAAATTAAAGACACTCCTGTTTCATCAGGCCGGCTTGGCCTAAGTTATTTACCTAGCCTACAGTCTGTACAATAAATTGTTTTAATTGGGTTTTGAATGGGATTATGTTTTAACCTTTTAAATTTTAGCACAGGGATAACTTATTTAATTTGGTTTTAACTATTTATATTGTGATACTGTTATGTTTTTTAACTTCCTGTGCACCGCCCCGGGTTACCTTTGGGGAGAGGGTGCGGTTATATAAATCCAAAATAAACTAAACTAAAACTAAGGACATGGAACAGAATAGGAATAGGGTTGGAAGGGACCTTGGAGGTCTTCTAGTCCAACCCCCTGCTCAAGTAGGAGATCTTAAACCATTCGAGACAAATGGCTGTCCAGGTTCTTCTTAAAAACCCCAGTGATAGATCAAGAAAGGTACTATTTCCACTCTTAGTAATACCGCATCTAGAATACTACATCCAGTATTGGTATATATTAAAAAATATACTATATATATACTATATATATATACTATACTATATAAAAAAAGGTTGAGACTCTAGAAAGAGTGTAGAGAAGAGCAACCAGGATGATGAGGGTAAAACCTACGATGAACGGTTGCAGGAACTGGGCCTGGCTAGTCTAGGGAAGAGAAGGACCAGGGGAGACAGGAGAGCATCTTCCAATATTTGAGGGGCTGCTGCAGAGAGGAGAGGGTCAAGCTATTTTCCTGAGCACTCAAAGACAGACAAGGAAGAATGGGTGGAAACTGACCAAAGAGAGATTCAACCCAGAAATAAGGAGGAATTTTCTGACAGTGAGAACAATCAAACGATGGAACAGAAGTTGCCTTCAGAAGTTGTGGGAGCTTCATCACTGGAGGCTTTCAAGAAGAGACTGAAGTGCCCTCTGTCAGAAATGATGTAGAGTCTCCTGATTGGGCAAGGCATTGGACTAGATGATCTACAAGGTCCCTTCCAACTTTGTTGATCTGTTAACTGTATTGTGTTGACCAGAACTGAATGAAATAAAGTTCAACTGATAAAAGCAGAAATAACTGTGGGGTTAGAAGAAAGTGAGAAAGTCTTGGAAAGACTGGTTCTGATAGGTATCTTCCATGCTTGCTCATTCTTAGAAATTTAGATTATACTGGTTGTTTTGTCTGGCAATGGGGAACAAAACTTAACATGATGAAAACAGTCAATTGAAGAATCCAACCCCCTCCCCAAAAGTCACCAGATTAACAGAGTTGGTCATCGGTTCCAACCCCCCTCCTAAGCAGGAGACCCTACACCATTTCTGACAGATGGCTTGAAAGTCTCAAGTGATGAAGGTCCACAACTTCGGAAGGCAACTTCTGTTCCATGGGTTAATTGTTCTCACTGTCAGAAAAGTCCTCCTTATTTCCATGTTGAATCCTTGATCAGCTTCCATCCATTATTCCTTGTCTGGCCTTCAGTTGCCTTGGAAAATACCTTGACCCCTCCCCCCCTCTCTGTGGCAGCCCCTCAAATATTGGAAGATGTTCTCCTGTCTCCCCTGGTCCTTCTCTTCACTAGACTAGCTAGGCCCAGTTCCTGCAACCGTTCGTCATACGTTTTAGTCTCCAGTCCCCTCGTCATCTTGGCTGCTCTTCTCTGCACTCTTTCTAAAGTCTCAACATCTTTTTATAGTGTGATGACCAAACCAGAATTTGGTTAGATGATTTCTCCAGGAAAACCTTTGGATGGAAATGGCACAGATGTTCTCTGCAGCGTTGGTTGACTCCTGACTTTGCTTGCCAAGTCCATATCTCTGAAAAACCTTTGCTTTCCAAAGCAACCGCATCTTAGCATGGTTGATAGCTCTTCTGAGCATCAACAAAGCTCTCCTGGTGGGATCTGTGGTTGAGCTGTATCAAGTCTCGCTGACTTTCCCTGGCAAAGAAGGAACTTTCCAAGTGGGAAATGGCTCTTCTAATCACAACATGACACAGTTAATCTCATCCCTGGGTAAATTATTCACCTTTGGCTGTATTTTAATGTTTAAAGAGTTGAGCTGCTTTTTAATCCTAAATAGACTCCTGTAAATCCATTTAAGAGTCTAATGAAATGAAAATCGAGTTTGCACATTGATTTTTCCCTAGGTTTTTTTTTCTTCCCAGTGGCAGAAATGAAGCAATTTAGTGTTTCTTCTGCTCAGAGTTGGCACTCCTGGTGCCAGTGCTAATTAAATTCTAATGTGTTCAGAGCAGAGAAATGACACTGCTCCACCGCAACACAACTCATATAAATTACACTCAGAGGTGAGACCTGGTAGTTGCATATGAACCTAAAACCTTCCGTTATAATTCTAAGACAGCTTATGCAAAGACGACGACTTGGGTGAGCTGATGGAAGGGTGAGGTCAGCTCTTTGTTATGCTTCTTCCACAGCACAATTAATAGCAATAGTACTTAGACTTATATACCACTTTATAGAGCTTTATAGCCCTCTCTAATTGGCTTACAGAGTCAGCCTCTTGCCCCCCAACAATCTGGGTCCTCATTTTACCCACCTCAGAAGGAGGGAAGGCTGAGCCAACTTTGAGCCTGCTGATGTATTTTGAACTGCCGAATTGCAGCTAGCAGTCAGCTGAATTAGCCTGCAACGCTGCACTCTAACCACTGGGCCACCTTGGCTCAATGAACTTGTCAGTCTGTAAATTAGTCAAATCTGATTAAAGTTGCCACCAAACACACGTCTTTTTTCAAATGAGAGAAGCATTCTGGAATTAAGGAGAAACTTCTTAACATTGAGGACAATTAATCAGTGGAACAGAAGTTGCCTTCAGATGTTGTGGGTGCTTCATCACTGGAGGTTTTTAAGAAGAGACTGGACAGTCAGCTGTCTGAAATGGAAGAGGGTCTCCTGCTTGAGCAGGGGGCTGGACTAGAAGACCTCCAAGGCCCCTTCCATATCCCATCCCATCTTATCCTTATCCTTATCATCCTTATCCTTATCATCCTTATCCCTATCCTATCCCATTCCATATTCTATTCTATTCTATTCTATTCTATTTTATTCCATTCCATTCCATTCCATTCCATTCCATATTCTATTCTATTCTATTCTATTCTATTCCATTCCATTCCGTATTCTATTCCATTCCATTCCATTCCATTCCATATTCTATTCTATTCTATTCTATTCTATTTTATTCCATTCCATTCCATTCCATTCCATTCCATATTCTATTCTATTCTATTCTATTCTATTCTATTCTATTCTATTCCATTCCATTCCATATTCTATTCTATTCTATTCTATTCTATTCTATTCCATTCCGTATTCTATTCCATTCCATTCCATTCCATTCCATATTCTATTCTATTCCATTCCATTCCATTCTATTCTATTCTATTCCATTCCATATTCTATTCTATTCTATTCTATTCTATTCTATTCCATTCCATTCCATTCTATTCTATTCTATTCCATTCCATATTCTATTCTATTCTATTCTATTCCATTCCATTCCATATTCTATTCTATTCCATTCCATTCCATTCCATTCTATTCTATTCTATTCCATTCCATATTCTATTCTATTCTATTCTATTCTATTCCATTCCATTCCATTCCATATTCTATTCTATTCTATTCCATTCCATTCCATTCCATATTCTATTCTATTCTATTCCATTCCATTCCATATTCTATTCTATTCCATTCCATTCCATTCCATATTCTATTCTATTCCATTCCATTCCATTCTATTCTATTCCATTCCATATTCTATTCTATTCTATTCTATTCCATTCCATATTCTATTCTATTCTATTCTATTTCCATTCCATATTCTATTCTATTCTATTCTATTCCATTCCATTCCATATTCTATTCTATTCTATTCCATTCCATTCCATATTCTATTCTATTCTATTCCATTCCATTCTATTCTATTCCATTCCATATTCTATTCTATTCTATTCTATTCCATTCCATATTCTATTCTATTCTATTCTATTTCCATTCCATATTCTATTCTATTCTATTCCATTCCATTCCATATTCTATTCTATTCTATTCCATTCCATTCCATATTCTATTCTATTCTATTCCATTCCATTCCATATTCTATTCTATTCTATTCCATTCCATTCCATATTCTATTCTATTCTATTCCATTCCATTCTATTCTATTCCATTCCATATTCTATTCTATTCTATTCTATTCCATTCCATATTCTATTCTATTCTATTCTATTTCCATTCCATATTCTATTCTATTCTATTCCATTCCATTCCATATTCTATTCTATTCTATTCTATTCCATTCCATTCCATATTCTATTCTATTCTATTCCATTCCATTCCATATTCTATTCTATTCCATTCCATTCCATTCTATTCTATTCCATTCCATATTCTATTCTATTCTATTCTATTTCCATTCCATTCCATTCCATATTCTATTCTATTCTATTCTATTCTCCCCAACCACTTGGAGGCTTATCTGTGTCCTCAGGATCACTTGAGTGGTGCAGATGGGTATGGAGCCATCTTGGGATTGTTGCAAGGACTGGGTTGTAGACTGGAGATAGACAATGTTGTCTCCCTTCCCCTATCAGATAATGATCCAGGCCCATTTGCATTACTTAGATGACCCTGAGGACAGAGACAAACCTCCAAGTGGCCTCAACGACCCTCTAGAAGGATGCAAACGACCAGCTGCCTGCAAGGAGTATAAACCCTTCCATTCCACACCATCCAGTCAGAACTGAAGAAACTTCTTGGTTTTAGTACAGGATAGGACTGTTTAATATTTATTTTAAATTATATATTTATCTTTGTATTGGTATGTTTTTAAATTTCCTGTACGCCGCCCTGGGTCCTCTGTGGAGAAGGGCGGGATATAAATTTAAATAAAAAAAATAAAAAAAAGAAATAAAAGAGAAAATTCTTCAAAAGAAAAAAAAAACAGAAAGTCCAGTTGCCTCCAGAAAAAGCACCTTTGAGACAACCATGACCTGGATGAGTGAGAAGCTCTACAGATTTTTATCTATACAATTTGGGATGAAGACCTTTGGAATGGAGTGGGAGTCCAGGAACCCTTTGCACCACTCAGGTGACCCTGAGGACACAGAAAAACCTCCAAGTGGCCTCAAGGACCCTCCAAAAGGATGCAAACGACCAGCTGTCTGCAAGGAGCATCAATCCTTCCATTCCCCACCATCCGGTCAGAGCTGAAGAAGCTTCTTGGATGAGAAGCGAAACGTCTTCAAAGAGAAACAAGGAAGCCCGATTGCCTCTTGAAAAAGCACCTTTGGGTTCTTGCAAAACGTGCCAGCATGTGTTGATTTGAACCAGCTTGGCTCCTGATTTCTTGCACCTGACAGAAGAGAAGGAAGGTATTTTGCCACTTCCGTTCAGAAGAGAGACCGCTTCCTCAAGCATCTCGGTTCTACAAATTTTAAAAAATAATAACTATGGAGCAATGGCTCTTTGTATTCTCTCCTTGCCCAAGCAGGGTCTTATGGAGAGGCAAACATTTAATCTCAGCCCTAGAAAGGGTAATGGATCAATCAGGATTGCAGAGAATAAAGTAGGTGTGCATTCTTTGAATCCAAGTGCTGGGGATACCAGCCCTGACAATCCTAAATACAGGCACATCGGTAATTAAAACTCTCAAAGTGACGGATGGGGCGCAGCGTCTGATTGGATGGCAGGACACTTCTTATTGCATTTGGATGGCTCCAGATTGCTTTTAGAATTGGAGGGAAGGGGGGAGGAGAAGAGCAGGAGAGGGGAGAGAAAAGAAGGGGAGAGGAAGAGAGGAGAGGAAGAGAGGAGAGGAAGAGAGGAGAGGGAAAGGTAAGAGAAAAGGAAAGGAAAACAGAAAGAAGGGAGGAAAAGGGAAGGGAGAGAAAGGAAGGAAGCAGAGGTGGTATTCAGCAGGTTCTGACCTGTTCTGGAGAACAGGTAGTGGAAATTTTGAGTAGTTCAGAGAGTCAGTAAATGCCACCTCTGGCTGGCCCCACCCCCATCTATTCTCTGCCTCCCGGGTCCCAATTGATCAGGAGGAAATGGGGATTTTGCAGTATCCTTCCCCTGCCACCCCCACCAAGCCATGCCATGCCTACCTAGCTGCGCCCACAGAACTGGTACTAAAAAAAATTAATGCCACCACTGGAAGGAAGGGAGGGAGGTAAGGAGGAAGGAGATAGAGAATGGGGAGAGGGAGGAAAGAAGGAGAATAGGGCCCGACCCCCTGGAACGACCTTCCCCCCGAAATTAGAACAACCACGGACCTCCGTTCCTTCCGTCAAAAATTAAAAACACATTTCTTCTGCTTGGCCGGCCTAGGGTAATTAAATTGTTTTTAGGGGTTTTCAGGGCTTAGTTTTAGCTTTTATATGGGATTTTAGCGCAGGGTGAGTTTAATTCGTTTTAACTTGTATTCTGTATTTTGTTTGTGGTTTTTATTAGTATTTTAATTCCCTGTGCCCCGCCTCGAGTCCCTTCGGGGAGAGAGAGGGGGTTATAAATTAAAAAATTATTAAATTAAATTATTAGGAAGGTGAGGGGGGGGAGAGGGAAGGAGGGAGGGAGGAGCTAGAGAAAGGGGAGAGAGGGAGGAAAAGGAGAGATAGGAAGGAGAGGGGGGAAGGGATGGAGGAAAGAGAGAAGGGGGAGAGAGGGTGGAAAGAAGGAAAGGGAGGGAGGAGAGAGAATGGGGAGAGAGGAAGGAGAGATAGGAAGGTGAGGGAGGGAGGGAGAGAAGGAGAGATAGGAAGGAGAGGATGGAAGGGAGGGAGGAGAGAGAAGAGGGAGAGAAGAGGGAAAGAAAGAGAGATGGGAAGGAGAGGATAGAAGGAAGGGAGGGAGGAGAATGAGGAGTGAGGGTAGAAGGGAGGAGAAAAAGGAAGGAAGGAAAAAAGGAAGGCAGGAGAGAAAGACGAGGGAAGAGAATTGAAAGGAAAGGTAGGATGCGGAAGGCAAGAGATAACTGTGATCATCATCTCTCAGTAAGCCACATTTTATCACTGGACACATTTATTTTCTGAAAGTAAAGCAGACAGGAGCAAATTTTATGTTATTCTGCACCGGGCCAGGATTGTACGTCCCAAGTACATGTGTGGAATGAGTAACTCAAACCTTGTTTTGAAAGTCTAGGCTCCAAGGACTTCCCTGAAGAGTTCGGATTCCGTTCCCCCTCATTACATACGAGGAAAGCGTACCAATGTCCCTGCTTGGCATTCCCAGACTCATCCCTCTGCTGCGGCATGTGGCATTTGACTGTGGGACTCTTCCCGGCTACCAATCAGAACAGCTCTAAATCACGGCGCAGGAGCTGTTCAACGGGACGGCTGTAAAATCCACGCTCTGTAATGGCGGGGCGGTTTGCCAGCCTTGGAAACCATGGCCCGTAGTAGCCGTATCTCATCCGGGCCTTCGATTTTGGCAGGTGGGCGGCCTTGTGTCAGGAAACCTGGAGGTCCGTCAACCAAAGCCAGGTACAAACCGGTGGCTGAAGAAAACAGAAATTGACCTGTGGGGGAAAAGGTGATGTGGATCAGAGGCTGCTCTTAGAAACATGTTTGCCAGGGTCCCAAGTAATAGTCCCAAAGCAAACAAAACTCTGAGGCTTGTAGATTCCTCAAAGAATAGTTCTATTTGATACTAGGTGGATACTCATCAGTGGTGGGTTTCTGCAGGCTCGCACCTACTCGCGAGAGCCGGTTGGTGAAATTTAGAGAACCGGTGAGAGGGGGTTCCACTGGCGTACCTGGAAGTAAATCTGGCCCACCGCTGCCAGTGACCCAACGGGAAGGAAAGGAAAGGAAAGGAAGGAAGGAAGGAAAGAAAGAAAGAAAGAATTTATCATCACAATTGAGTCCAAAATTTTGGTTGCTAAGCAAGAGTGTTGTTAAATGAGTTTCACCACATTTTAAAAGGTGGCCACTCCCACCCTGTCACATGACTGCCAAGCCACGCCCACAAAATAGGCCACACCTACAGACTAGGTTCTAAAAAATTTGAAACCCACCACTGATATTCATGCTTTGTGATGATACTATGTGATCGGGCTATGTGATATATATACAGTATATATAAACAACCAGCACTGACCAACAGACGAGCCCCACCCTCCACCCAAGCCGTTGAAATTCAAAATAAGGAGTGTCATACAAATAGGACCAATCAGCATCAATCTACCAATCATGATACAGCTGCACAGCCAATCAACCCACCCACAACAACAGAGTTAGCACTTCACCCCCCCCCCCCCAGGATTTAAGGAAGGGCGGCACCTACGCAGCCACAGACTGAAGCCTGAAGATGGCAAGTGAGATCTTGCCGAAACGTTGCAAAAACAATCTCATTCTTACACGGGAAAACACCCGAATACAACAAGACCAGGATACCTACACCTGTGAAAATCTACGAAAACAAATTGTATATAATTTGTGTCACAACACCACACACAACAAAGCAGTATGCTTCCTCCCTTAATTGGGGCTTAACAGGGTGTTGTGACACAAGTATATACTTATCCTCCTGTCTCAGCTGATCAGGAAGAGAACCTGGTGGCATAATGGCTAAGGCTTCTGCCTAACATGTAATACAGCCCCGGTTCAAATCCCAATAAGGGGATGGCTAGTTGATGAGAGCTAAAAAGCTCGAAATAGATCTATACTAGTCTCCCTGATTTATTTATTGATCAGCTCAAAAATCTAACACACACATAAAAAAAGTACACAACGGAACTCGTAGCTTTCTGTCTAGATGGTCTCTGGTGATGAGCCGAAAGGCAGAAAAGGAAAAGCAGTGTGCTTCCTCCCTTAACATAGGTCAAACTAATAGGAAAATAAATGCACGCATCACAGAACACAAGAACGCAGTAAGAAAACAACTTATAACTTCCTCCTCTACCAGCACCCTAAAGCTACAGGACATGAAATTAACTTTGAAGGAACCAAATTAATCTCCCAAACTGAACAGTTCAACAAGAGAATAATTATGGAAGCCATCGAAATAGAGAAACACTCCCACAACATGTACAAACGTGATGATACTTCCCGCCTACCAGACATCTGGAAACCAGCACTAGCCAACAAACGAGCCCCACCCACCACCCAGGCCATTACGATACAAAAGAACAACGAACACATGGCCAGCACCAATCAGCACCAATCTACCAATCATGATACAACTACACAGCCAATCAACCCACTCACAGCAACAAAGCCAGCGCTCCACCCCCACCCCCACCCCACACCAAGATTTATAGAACAAGGGCAGCTTCGAAGCTGTAGATGGTGAGTGAGACCTTGCTGAAACGTTGCCAAGACAATCTCAATCTTACACGGGAAAAGACCCGAATGCAGCAGGACCAGCAGCCTACACCCGTGAAAATCTCAAACACACACACACACACACACACACATTTTTCGGAGTATAAGACGCAGAGCAGTGGTGGGTTCCGGACCCCTGGAGCAGCTGGTATGCTGAGCACGGCGTCCTAGACAGGTGCGCAGGCCACCAACATGTGACACTCAGTTCTCCAGCGGAGTTTGTGCAGGTGACACACACTGTGCACATTTGCGCAGTGCGCCGGTCATGGTATTAAATGCCCATAGAATGCAGGTATGTGGGTGGGCCAAATTAGCCACCGTACTGGAACAGCGGTCGCTTTGTCCGGCTACTCCCGGTACTGGCCCGTACTGCCCGGAACCCACCATTGTATGAATGGAAAGTAGTATCTATGTTGGATATTTTTCTTCAGTTGCTTTTGATAAATTGTCATCAGGAATAGTAAACATTCAACAGTCTCCATCACAGCCATTCATTTCCAGCAGGAAGAAAAAAAATCCTCTATTATCCAGCTACTGATTTAAATTTCCATTTCATATCTTAAGAGCATCTTGATTCCTGCAGAAGAGACCAGATGTTCAATTAAACCATTGAGAACTATAATGGTTTATCAACCGACAGGAAGAGTGAGACGAGCAATGTGTGGAAATTCTGATCCAATCTATTAAAACTTTCAAAAGTCTTTGTAAAGTGGACAGACCCCAAAAAAATAACACTAATTGAACTATTCATAGGGAGAAAAAGCCAAGCAAACATCTTTTCGAAGTGCGTTTCTGGTTATAGTAGGAAAACCCTCCAGTAAATAGATAAAACAATTTCTCGTGTGTTATTTGTGCAATAACCATATTTGTCTGGGCAATGGATGGGATGGAAAGGAAAAATAAACCACAAACTCAAAAACCCCATTTTGTTATTAAAATCTAATGAAACAAGATTAGTAAAGCAACACATGAAATAACTGAAGTATTCCAAGCTAGAGATCTTTTGGCTATCAACTCTAATAATTTTTCTATGCTTAATTGTAATATTGAGCTGTAATTAAACATTACATTTTATTGTCTGCTTTATTGTGTTTTATTGCTATTAACCTCTACTTCTGCCCTTGTTTTATTGTTATTGTCCTAGTGATAGCTGTGCTTTTATATGCCAGTCAGAGTTGGTTGACTAAGCCAATTTATAAATTCATCAATCAACGAATTAATCAATCAATACTAGAAGCTAAAGAGGAAGCTAAAATAGCCAACAGCCTAACTGTGCTGTAATTCCCAGGTTTAGGTAGAAAGGCTAACCCAGGTAATTCCAGGTAGATCCCATTCAGAATCCAAATTGTCTAGTCATTAAGGCATCAGGCTAGAAACTGGGAGACTGTGAGTTCTAGTCCGGGCTTAGGCATGAAAGCCACCCGGGTGACTTTGGGCCAATCACCAGGGGACCATGAATTCCAGTCCCGCCTTAGACATGAATTCTGGATAACTTTGGTCCAATCACCAGGAGACTGTTAATTCTAGTCCCGCCTTAGTGATGAAAGCCAGCTAGGTGATTTTGGGCCAATCACCAGGAGACTGTGAATTCTAGTCCCGCCTTAATGATGAAAGCCAGCTAGGTGACTTTGGTCCAATCACCAAGAGACCGTAAATTCTAGTCCCGCCTTAGTGATGAAAGCCAGCTAGATGACTTTGGGCCAATCATCAGGAGACCGTGAATTCTAGTCCCGCCTTAGTGATGAAAGCCAGCTAGGTGACTTTGGGCCAATCACCAGGAGACTGTGAATTCTAGTCCCGCCTTAGTGATGAAAGCCAGCTAGGTGACTTTGGTCCAATCACCAAGAGACCGTAAATTCTAGTCCCGCCTTAGTGATGAAAGCCAGCTAGGTGACTTTGGGCCAATCACCAGGAGACTGTGAATTCTAGTCCCGCCTTAATGATGAAAGCCAGCTAGGTGACTTTGGTCCAATCACCAAGAGACCGTAAATTCTAGTCCCGCCTTAGTGATGAAAGCCAGCTAGGTGACTTTGGGCCAATCATCAGGAGACCGTGAATTCTAGTCCCGCCTTAGTGATGAAAGCCAGCTAGGTGACTTTGGGCCAATCACCAGGAGACTGTGAATTCTAGTCCCGCCTTAGACATGAAAGGCATGCTGGATGACTTTGATCCAATCAGCAGGCGACTGTGAATTCTAGTCCCGCTTTAGTCATGAAAGCTGGTTGGCTGACTTTGGGCCAATCCCTCCCTCTCTCAATCCCAGGATTGTTGTAGGAAAAATAGAATGGAATGTGTTGGGTATGTGTAAAAATAATAACTGGCGGGATATAAATAAACCCATTCTAAAGAGGGGAAGCTCTTAAGAGAAGGCAGGAGCAGTTTCACACATATAAATTCACAGGGCTGTCAGACTTCATTAGGCCTGTATTTTGCCCCTACAGTAATTTGTCCTGATTGTTAAAACTGCTCATGTTGTCGGTTAGCTCCACTGGCAATTAATTACTTCCCTCGTTATTACTGGACCGTGGTAGACGCCTGCTGCTGAAAGCAAGGAAGTTACCAGGGGTGCAGCAAGCAGTTTGCAAAATCTGGAAGGAAATCTGTTACTTTTCTAAACTCTTGGCAGAGAACGTGCTGGTGGGAAGAAGCCAGGAGTAGAGAGTCCCCATTTGCTGTTCAGAAGGCTTGGGACGGTCGTACTTTCCTTTATTATTCTAATCCTTCCCTCCTCCCTGCAATGCTCTCTTTTCCAGAATCTTTGATCAAAATGATATCGCGCAGGAGGAGAAAAAAGGTGGGGGAGGGGAGGGGGAAAATCACAAGAAAGGCTAATGTTTCTGTGGCTCCATGGAGGCCGAAGGTGGTTATGAATAATGATGAAGGCTGTCAATCCAAGAACTCGTGCTGGAGATGAAGCATCGGCTGGAAGGAGAAGGTTGACTTCTAGGCTAGCAAGCTGAGCATGGCTGGGAATCTGAGTGCAAATGTCCATCCTTTACTGAGAGTATTCGTTTACTTAGAAGTCCTCCCCTCCTCCCCTTTCTCCTCCTTCTTCTCCCTCTTTCTTCTTCTTCTCCCCTCCTTCTTCCTTTCTTCTCCTTCTCCTTTTCTCCTCCTTCTCTTCCTTCTCCCTCTTCCTCCTTCTTCTCCCTCTTCCTCCTCCTTCTCCTTCTTCCTCCTCTCTCTTCCTTCGGCTTCTCCTTCTTCTCTTTCTCCTTCTTCTCCTTCTTCTTCTCTTTCTTCTCCCTCTTCCTTCTCCTCCTCCTTCTGCTTCTCCTCTTTCTCCTTCTTCTTTTCCCTCTTCCTTCTCCTTCTCCTCCTTCTCCCTTTCTTCTCCTCCTTCTGCTTCTCCTCTTCCTTCTCCTTCTTCTTTTCCCTCTTCCTTCTCCTTCTCCTCCTTCTCCCTTTCTTCTCCTCCTTCTTCTTCTCCTCTTCCTTCTCCTTCTTCTCCCTCTTTTCCCTCTTCCTCCTCCTCCTCCCTCTCTTTCTCCTCCTCCTCCTCCTCCTCCTCCTCCTCCTCCTCCTCCTCCTCCTCCTCCTCCTCCTCCTCCTCCTCCTTCCTCTCTTTCTCCTCCTCCTCAATCTGCAACTCCCAAGCTCTACTAACACTGGTGATGATTCCTGGTTGGGAAATGAAACATCAGAAAGAAAATAACCAAGATCAGAGCGCACCAAAGACCCCACAATACTTCTCCTTCCCTCCTCCTCCTTTTCCCTCTCCTTCTCTTTCTCCTTCTCCTCCTTTTCCTCTCTCGTCCCCTTTCCTCTTTCTCCTCTTTCTCCTCCCCTCTCCCACCTTTTCTTTTAAAAAGAAATCCCACCCTAGAGCAGCAGAAGACTAACCTCATTTAGAGTTAATATCAAGGAATGAAAAAATCAACCCCCTCGGAGGCCTGAATTCACCTCCCTAACTCGCCCGACTTTTCCAAAGCTCTCTTTGGCCGTTCCGACTTTATTGGAGGTTCTGATTTTTTATTGCCGTAATAAGGTTCTACTTCTTGTCATCTCTTTTCAGACTTTCTCTTCCTGGCTGGGAAATTAGAGTGTAAGTAGACAGACTTGTAGTGCCTTTTCAAATCAGCTCCCTTGATTTGAAAGGTAGGGGAGAGAAATTTGTGTTGAATTTCAAAGAGGCGGCTGTCCCCTGGATTTGTATAAAGCAGCCGATAAAGAGATGCCAATGTTTTCTTTCTTCCCCGTGAAAAGGCAATTTGGAAAATTGTGTCTGTTTTGTCGGCATGGATTTGGAGGGGGCAGGGTGGCGACAACCCAATTTTTGCATTGCAACCGTAATGGGCAGCCTAGAAGGGGGGGGGGGGGAGAAAACAAAAGATTGAAAAGAATATGCAGAAAGATAAGTAGGATCTGGAATGACAAGGGCAGTGGAATTAAAAAATGCTCATCTTTAATTAATCGCATGCATTTTGCATAAGGAGATTATGGTTCGCAAACAGAGGCAAACCGCAACACAATTACTGGGACATAATCAGAGATATTGTTTGTCTTCTTGATAACAATTTCATGCTATGTTGCATTAAAACCCCAAAGAATTCCTTATTGGGTAGAAGGTTTGTATTATTATTATTATTATTATTATTATTATTATTATTATTATTATTATTATCATCATCATCATCATCATCATCATCATCATCATCATCATCATCATCATCACCACCACCACCACCACCACCATCATCATCATCATCATCATCACTACTATTATTTTTATTATCATCATCATTATTCTGTGTTTAATCTTTGGTGAGATTCACAGCCTTTGGGGCTGGTTGGAAGCTCAACAGCTCGAGTCCTAACCAAGGACCTAGGAACTGTCAAGGTAACGTCGGAGGATAGAAGCTGTCCCAAGTAGGGTGGTTTTTTGTAGAGTCCGAATGCTCAAGTCTGGTAAATTGATAATTACTAAATAGTGAGGTAGCCCTTTAGGTATTGCTCCAAGGGCTCCAATTGCAATCACAACACACAATATCTTTTTCCGCAGTTGCTCAACTTCAATCATTATTATGTGGTCAATCTTTGGGGAGATTCACAGCCTTTGGGGCTGGTTGGTAGCTCAACAGCTCGAGTCCTAACCAAGGACCTAGGAACTGTCAAGGTAACGTCAGAGGATAGAAGCTGTTCCAAGCAGGGTGGCCCTTTGTAGAGTCAGAATGCTCAAGTCCGGCAAACCTAGAACCTCCACATAGTGAGGCAGCCCCCTAGGTATTGCTCCAAGGGCTCCAATCACAGTCGGGACAACATACGACTTCCTCCTCCACAGTCTTTCAAGTTCAATTTGCAAATCCTGGTATTTTGTGATTTTTTTTCTTGCTGCTTATCATTATTATCATCATCATCATCATCATCATCATCATCATCATCATCATCATCATCATCTTTTATCCATTAAATATGAAACTCAGTCAATAACAACAATAACAATAATAATAATAAAAACCAGTGATACCCATTGTCATTAGGATACTTGGTACCATGTCCAAGAATTTTATAAAACACATCAAGAAATTGTAGCTTCCTTCAATAATACCAGCGGAACTGCAAAAAATGTGCTACTCGGAACATTATATATTTTAAGAAGATGCTTGGTTGATAACTAGGATGCTGGCAGCAACCTGTATCAACCATTAGCACCAGTCAATGGTATTTGTGATGTGGTTTTGAATGTTCAGTTGACTGACATTCATGTTTAATGAATAAATAATAAATAATAATAATAAATTTTATTTGTAGACCGCCTTCTCTCCCCAAAGGGACTCGGAGCGGTGCACAGGTAAATTAAAAATACTAATACAAAATACATAAATAGATAAAATAAAAATTAAACAAGATTATCCCTGCGCTAAAACCCCTGATACTAAAAAATTACAATACATTACAATCCCCTAAAACCCAATTGAAAGACGGAAGACTAACCTAGGCCGGCCAAGCAGAAGAAGTGTGTTTTCAATTTTTGACGGAAGGAGCGGAGGTCCGTAGTTGTTCTGATTTCGGGGGGAAGGTCGTTCCAGAGGGCAGGGCCCGCCACAGAGAAGGCCCTTCCCCTGGGCGTCGCCCGCTGGCATAGCCTAGTGGACGGCACCCGGAGAAGTCCCTCTCTGTGGGAGCGAATCGGCCGCAGGGATGTATGGGGCAGAATCCGATCCCGCAGATAACTAGGTCCCGTGCCATGGAGCGCTTTAAAGATGATAACTAACACCTTGAAGTGCACCCGAAAGACGACAGGTAGCCAATGCAGCTCGCGCAAGAGCGGTGTTATGTGGGTAAACCTTGAGGCTCCCATTATTGCTCGCGCGGCTGCATTCTGGACAAGCTGTAGTCTTCGGGTGCACCTCAAGTATGGTGCATAAAGTATGCAATAATAACAATATCAATAATAATAAAAATAAAAGCCATTAATACATGGGCAGTTCCAGTGATACGCTACTCAGCTGGAATTATCAACTGGACTTTGGCTGAACTGGAAAACCTGGACTGGAAAATGCACAAACATTTGAATATGTACCATAGTTTACATCCACGAAGTGACATCAACAGGTTGTACCAGCCAAGAAAAATAAGGGGCAGGGGACTGTTGCAAATCCATCACACTGTAGAAGAAGAAAAACGAAGTTTGAATAGATTACGTGAACCAAAGCACAGAAAAATTGCTGCAGGCTGTGAAAATGGAGAACATTATAAAAACAACAGAAACAAAGGCAGAATATAAAGAAAAACAGCTGGATGACAGATTAAATAGATGGAAGACCAAGTCTTTGCATGGACAGCACTTGAAAAACATTGAAGGAAAATGTGATGACAACTTGACATGGACAGGGCTTAAGATGGTAACCATCAAGAAAGAAACAGAAGGTTTAATACTAGCTGCTCAAGAACAAGCACTACAAATTAATGCCATGAAAGTGAAGATACAAAAATCCATTGACAATCCAAACGGCCGATTTTGCAACAACAAAGCTGAAACTGTTTCACACTTAATATGTGAGGGCAGCAAAATTGCGCAAACTGGTTACAGAGCTAGACATGATTGAGTTGCTAAATTACAATACAATACAATACAATAGCAGAGTTGGAAGGGACCTTGTAGGTCTTCTAGTCCAACCCCCTGCGTGGGCAGGAACCTTATACCATTTCAGACAAATGGCTATCTAACATCTTTTTAAAGACTTCCAGGGTTGGGGCATTCACAACTTCTGGAGGCAAGCTGTTCCAGAGGATAATTGTTCTAACTGTCAGGAAATTTCTCCTTAGTTCTAAGTTGCTTCTCTCCTTGATTAGTTTCCACCCATTGCTTCTTGTCCTGCCCCCAGGTGCCTTGGAGAATAGTTTGGCTCCCTCTTCTCTGTGGCACCCTCTGAGATATCGGAACACTGCTATCATGTCTCCCCTGGTCCTTCTCTTCATCAAACTAGACATACCCAGCTCCTGCAACCGTTCTTCATATGTTTTAGTCTCCAGTTCCCTAATCATCTTGGTTGCTCTTCTCTGCACTCTTTCCAGAGTCTCCACGTCTTTTCTACATTGTGGCGACCAAAACTGTATGCAGTATTCCAAATGTGGCCTTACCAAGGCACTATACAGTGGCATTAACACTTCACATGATCTAGATTCTATCCCTCTGTTTAGTCCATTAGTCATTATATAAAAAATACGACTTACCTGTTTCCAGAAAGTCATGGGAACATAAAGTGGAAAAAGTTACTGAAAATGAGAAGGTGAAGATCTTGTGGGACTTTTGAATACAGATGGATCGTCATTTGGAACACAACATGTCAGATATCACAGTTGTAGAGGGCCAAAGCGTATAGTTTATTGATATCGCTGTATCAGGAGATGCCAGAGTCGAAGAAAAAGAACTGGAAAAAAATCATGAAATATCGCAACCTGGCCATCGAAGCTACACGTTTACGGATATATACATGTAAACAGTGATACCCATTGTCATCGGGGCACTTGGCACCATGTCCAAGAATTTTACAAAGTACATCAAGAAATTGCAGCTTCCTGCAATAACACTAGCAGAACTGCAAAAAACCTGTGCTACTCAAAATATCATATATTTTAAGAAGGTAATTGGTTGATACCTAGGATGCTGGCAACAGCCTGTATCAACCATTAGCACCAATCAATGGCATTTGTGGTGCAGTTTTGAATGTTCCCTTGACTGAGTTTCATGCTTAATGAATGAAAGAGATAACAGTAATGGTTGGCCCCACAGTCAGCCAGATGTTTAGAAAGACTTATGTTTATGTTTATTAGATTTGTATCCCGCCCTATCTCCTCGAGGGGACTCAGGGCGGCACACAGGCAAATATTAAAACAATACAAACAATACAAAATACAATATACAATAAATACAATACAATAAAAATATATTAAATTAAACCCCGTGCTAAAAACATCTTTAAAACCATCTAAAAACCCTGAATAAAATCCCCACAATTTATTAATAAAGTCTAAGCCAGGCCAGCCAGAGGAAAAAAGTGAGTTTTAAGCTCCCGACGGAAGAGGCGCAGGTCCGTGATGGTGCGAATGTTGGGGGGTAGGTCGTTCCAGAGAGCCAGACCCGCCGCAGAGAAGGCCCTTCCCCTGGGGGTCGCCAGCCGGCATTGGCCAGCAGACAGCACCCTGAGGAGGCCCTCCCTGTGCGAGCGGACAGGACCGAGGGAGGTGTGTGGTAGGAGGCGGTCTCACAAATCACCTCTTTCCCAAGAACCCGGGATAGGCATGTGTTGTGGTTTGAAGATGTTCAAAGTTTTGTTGCAGGAACACCTCTCCTGCGCGAGCTGCGCGAGCTGCACTGGCTACCTGTGGCCTTTCGGGTGCGCTTCAAGGTGTTAATGACCATCTTTAAAGCGCTCCATGGCTCGGGGCCTAGTTACATGCGAGACCATATCCTGCCCCATACATCCCTCCGACCGATCCGCTCCCATAGAGAGGGCCTTCTCCGGGTGCCGTCGGCCGGGCAATGCCAGTTGGCGACACCGAGGGGAAGGGCCTTCTCTGTGGCGGGCCCAACCCTCTGGAACGACCTGCCCCCTGAATTCCGTACCACCACAGACCTCCGCCTTTTCCGCCGGCGTCTTAAAACGCATTTATTCCAATAAGCCGGCCTAGGATAACCACCCAATTTGGACTTTTTAGTTATAAATTTTAATTAGAGAATTTTAAAATGTTTTAGCATGGGGTAATTTAATTTAATTGGGTTTTAATAATTGGTTTATTTATGTATGTTGTGTTTTTTAATTCTCCTGTGCGCCGCCCTGGGTCCTTTTGTAGGAGAAGGGCGGGGTATAAATTTAATAAAAATAAAAATAAAAAATAAGGATGTCAGCTGTTCCAAGTCAAGCTGCCTTCTGCAACTGACTGATGGGGATTTTGTCAAGGCCGATGGTGCTCAACGCATGCTCCAGATGTTCTGGGATTCCACTCGAAGCGCCTATCCCTCTTAGCGCCATCTGTGCTTCCTTTTGCCACAGTCATTCTACCTCCATTTGCGAGTCTTTGTATTTGGTGTACTTCCTCTAGTTCTTTCTCTTCTCTTCTGCTGTCTCCAGTTGCTGCCACATCCACTGCAATCCAATAGGCAGAGTGGATTGGGCCCTAAAGAGTGGTTTTAAGAGAACCTGGTTTCAAGGATTAAATGTTCAGAGCTGTTGGTCCCAGTAAGATCTTCCTTTATGTCTCTTATTAAGTGTATTTTTATGCCCCCGTTGGAGCCTGAATCTGTGGGGGAAGATGAGCTGAGACAGGAGTTGACAGAGGTCGAGGGAGAAGCTCCATTGGCTTTGGAGGAAACTGAGGAAGAGCAGGGGTCTTCAGGATCAGAAAGGCTTGCAGACAGGGAGGAGCAGGAAATGCAGAGCTCAGGCAAAGAGTAAGGACCACCCCCTCCTGATCCTAGAGCACGGAGAGAGGAGAGAAGGCAGGAACAACGCAGACTGAGCCAGCTACGAGGGAGAAGAGTGCCCCGCTCCCCTTCACAAGGGGACTCACACTTGGGGACTGAGATGTAAGGTGGGAGGGGCATTTGTAGGGAACAAGCATTGAATCTGTGCAGCCTTGTGTGCCCTTGCCAATGGCTGGAGTTTACTGTGCTTTGTCTGAGGGGCTTGCCCGCTTTGTCTGCTTCACTGAACTTCTTGCTCTGGTTACTCTTTTGCTGACCTTGCTTCCTGGACTGCTGGCCCTGCTTACTGCTTTGCAAACCTTGCTTACTGGACTTCTTGCAGCCAGAGGCTGTTGCAGGTGCGTGTGAGAGCTTTGCTCCAGGACTTGTAGTAAACATGGGGACCAGGGGTGGTATTCCCTTCCCTTCCCTACCAGTTTGCAAATGTGAGTGCACACACACTTCACTCACAAGCCCCACATCCAGGCATGAGCTCAGCCTTTTGCGCAAACCAAACAGGTTTGAAGAAATGGATAATAAAAGACAAAGTACAATTGATCCTATTCAACTGTCATTTGTCGGCCATTTTATTTCAACTGTCATTTGTCGGCCTTTTCAATTGCCTGGAGAGATTCCTATTGTGGCTGTCACTGCTGTCTGTATTCCACCTGGCACTCAAACCAATTTCATTGTAATTTTATTACAATATTATTACAATGACAATAAAGATTATTATTATTATTATTATTATTATTATTATTATTATTATTATTATTATTATTATTATTATTATTATTATTATTATTATTATTATTATTATTATTATTATTATTATTATTATTATTATTATTATGTGCTTTGGCTTTAAAAATGGCCTAAATGGAATGCCATAGAGCCGGGGCAGGTGGGCGAGGCCACCCGTGATTTCTGTTATCGATTCGAGCAAACCGGTCCGAATCGGCAGAATTCCACCTCTGATGGAGACATTTGGGGGCAAAGTTGGAACAATAAAGGGGAGTTAGACCTGTTCTCTGGCTGTGTTGCTTCGGTGACATGCCCCGGGCATACATCACGTCAGGGGTGGGTTTCAAATGTTTTAGAACCTACTCTGTAGGTGTGGCCTATTTTGTGGGCGTGGCTTGGCAGTCATGTGACAGGTGGGAATGGCCACCTTTTAAAATGTGGTGAAACTCATTTAACAACGCTCTTGCTTAGCAACCAAAATTTTGGACTCAATTGTGATGATAAATTCTTTCTTTCTTTCTATCTTTCTTCTTTCCTTCCTTCCTTCCTTCCTTCCTTCCTTCCTTCCTTCCTTCCTTCCTTCCTTCCTTTCTTCCTTCCTTCCTTCCTTCCTTTCCTTTCCTTTCCTTTCCTTCCCGTTGGGTCACTGGCAGCGGTGGGCCAGATTTACTTCCAGGTACGCCGGTGGAACCCCCTCTCACCGGTTCTCTAAATTTCACCAACCGGTTCTTGCGAGTAGGTGCGAACCTGCAGAAACCCACCCCTGCATCACGTGTATGTTGGATCAAGTACCACGTAAGGTGGTGAGGATGGTACAATTTAAAAACTAAAACTTAGAAAAACTTAAGAGACGTTTAATAATTCCTCTAAAAGTGGAGAAATCCTTCCCAAAAACAAGGAAGCTCTCTCTCCTAATCCTGGTTTATTCCTTGTCTGACCTCTAATCCTACATTTTTCTCTTTGCCTTTGCCTTTGGGCTGGCTGCTTAATTCTTCCTCGTGGTTTCTTTTTGCTTCTCCTTTGATCCTGATTATTTATGCAGTTTTGGCTCAAGCAGAATTCCTGTGCGAGGCTAGGCTTGGTAATCAGCTGCAATCGGCTTCAAATATATATATATATATATATATATATATATATATATATATATATATATATATATATATATATATATATATATATATATATATATATATATATATATATATATATATTGGTTGAATTTGTGGTGCAAACAACCAAGCTCAGAGAGCTGCAAGGCTTCCAACCCTGAGTTGCTGTGATTCTCATCTATTGGCACCGGTTTTGTGTTCTGAATGCATATTTGCTCCTCTCGAACTTAAATATCACTAAAGGTGCCCGACCCATCCGTTACATATCAGCTGGAAAATGTAAAAAATGGCAGTTTGCAATGGAGAGGATGTTTATCTCTGCTGAGTCTGCTTAATGAGCTGGCTGAAGGGCTCTTCCAGCAGATGAGGCTCACAACAACATAGAACTAACCAAAAAAAAAATGGAATTGCATTATGCAAATCTCTCTATTTCAGCCAACAGTCAAAGCCAGGGCAATGGAACATAATTACATTGGTTGGGATTACTCTTAAAACTGGACAAATTCCTCAGCAGCTGTGCAGTCCCAAGGACGTGAATGCCGTATGATCAATGCTCCTTTGAACTTCAACCAAAGTAGAGTCAGAATAGAACATAAGAACATAAGAACATAAGAATAGCCTTGCTGGAACAGGCCACAGCCCATCCAGTCCAGCATTCTGTCTCCCACAGTGGCTCCCCATTTGCTTCAGGGTCTTCCCAAGCAGATGTCTTCACAATACAATACAATAGTGTAACGCCTGGATTTTCTTGCCATGCTCTGGATCCACGCACCCAGTTCTATAGTTTCCTTCCTGAGAAGGATACATTATTCAAGATGTTAACTTATGATAGCATGGTAGCAGTGGTGAAATTCAATGTTTTTACTCTCTGTTCTGTGAGTGTGGCTTGGTGGGTGTGGTGTGGTTTGGTGGGCATGGCTTGGTGGGCATGGCAGGGAAAGGATACTGCAAAAATCCCCATTTCCTCCCTATCAGCTGGGACTCAGGAGGCAGAGAATAGATAGGGGCGCGGCCAGCCAGAGGTGGCATTTGCTGGTTCTCCGAACTACTCAAAATTTCTGCTACCGGTTCTCCAGAACCTGTCAGAACCTGCTGGATTTCATGCCTGGATGGTAAGCAGGGAATCAAGATGAATAAGTCACATGCCCAAATATAGCTTGGCTGCCCATGATGTAATTTGCTGCTTACATAAGTCCCCCCAATTCAGCAAAGCATTGTCAAGAGAATGCGAGATCTCCATGTACTGGCCTGTCAAAGAGAATCTTAAATATTGTAATTTTACAGTTTAGCACCAAGTTGCACCATAGCAACCGTCTTCCATCCAATCTTAGCAGCACCGAGGAGAACCGAGAAATAAGGAAGAACATTCTGACAGTGAGAACAATCAACCAGTGGAACAGAAGTTGCCTTCGGAAGTTGTAGGAGCTTCATCACTGGAAGCTTTCAAGAAGAGACTGGACTGCCCTCTGTCAGAAATGGTTTAGGGTCTCCTGCTTGGTCAGGGGGTTGGACTAGATGATCTATAAAGTCCCTTCCAATGGTCAATCTGTTAATCTAAATGCAACTCAAGTGGCCCACGCTTGCTTTCCAGCCCTTGGAAGTGTCTTCATCTGCCTTCTTACAACGACAGGCCAAGAGCTTATCAAGTATCTGGACTTTAAAGATGAAGATGGACCTTCTTTACCTGTTATAGTGCAAATTGAATTTGTGGTGAACATGTGGGCCTCTTTAACCTTTTTATGAATGAAACTTAAGCTCTACTGACCTTCCAACTAGGCTCAAGGAAGGCTTTTCTTGATGTCATTCCTTCCTCCTGGGATAGTCCATCTCTTTCTTCCTTCCTCAACTTAACCATGAGGATTAAACTATGTTTTGTTATCTCTTGTTTTATTCCTTCTTTCTCACTAAAGCTAGGGAATTGCCTGCTAGGCTGGAGGGAAGGGTCAAGCGAGGACCAAGCTTGGAATCATTATGCTGCTGTAAGCAGCGTAAGCATGAGCTCTTCCAGAATCCATGAAGCCTTATCTGGTTTATTCATTTATTTTATTTGTTTATCTAGTTTGTCAAGCAGGTACGAGATAACAGGTATAAGTATGAACATGGACATGAACACACGGAAATGGGTACGAATACATGGGAACAATAGGACAGGGACAGTAGGCGCACTGGTGTGCTTATGCACGCCCCCTACAGACCTCTTACGAATGGGGTGAGATCCACGCTAGACAGCCTTAGGTTAAAATTATGGGGGTTTGAGGATGTAACAAGGGAGTCAGGTAGAGCATTCCAGGCATTGACCACTCTGTTGCTGAAGTCGTATTTTTGAGTTTGGAGCGGTTTACCTTGAGTTTGTATCGATTGTTTGCCCGTGTGTTATTGTGGTTGAAGCTGAAGTAGTCATTGATAGGTCGGTCGTTGTAGCAGACAATTTTGTGAACTACACAGAGTCAGACGTTAGTTGGCATAGTTCTAGGTTGCCCAAGCCGAAAATTTCGAGCCCTGGTGGCAGAAGGGATTCTATTGCGAGCAGAGGAGTGGAGGACTCTTCTCGTGAAATACCTCTGGACCCGCTCAATTGTATTAATGCCCGATATGCAGTGTTGTTCCCAGGGGAAGGCAAGCAGTCTGGTGAGAGTCTTGTCACATGGGTGGAGGACCATAAAGTTTCAGCCTGAGAGTATTCATTAGGGGTTTTGGTTGCTTGCTCCTGATAGTCTATTGACCAGCATGACATTTGGAAACATCTGCTGGAACATTCAGTGTTGGATTTGGCCAGTGTGAAGACTTAGCATTCCAAGCGCGATCCAAAAACGCAAAAGTTTGGCAAAGATAACTTCCATATCCCTCCAAACGAACCTGCACATTCCGAGCACTGCATCCACCAGGCCTTTTAATTCCATTAACTCCCTCAAAGCCACATCCTTCTGGGGCATTTGAGGACATTAAAATGTAGCTGCTGCAGAGATATAAGTCTCAGCTCTTTAGCAGATTTTCCCAGCTGTCAATCAAAGAGGAGGACCAATGAGGAAAATGCTGAAAGCTGTTGATGCGTATTATGGACCAATTCAGGAGTGGTACATCAGAACATTTCTGGGAACAGAGACAAAATTTTCAGATGAGGTCGCCATGGGAATGGCAAAGGCTGAATTTGGAGATGAGATTCAGGAAAAAGAGCAATTCTCATTGTTTTTCTGGTTTTGCAACTTTCATTCACCATAATAGAAATAGGAAGCTTTTCATCTGTGGCCATCTGGAGAACCTCTCATGTTTCAGCACTTTAGGTCTTAGGATGTTAGGTCTTAAGTAGCTTAAGATTCTTGGATGGATGGAGGAATGAATGAATGAATAGATGAGAGAGAGATGTAAGGTAAGATAGATAAGTTAGATGATGGATGGATGGATGGATGAGAGAGGGAGGTAGAGGGAGATGCAAAAGAGATAAATTAGATGATGGATGGATGGATGGATAGATGAGAGAAAGATGCAAGATAACATACATAAGTTAGTGTGAAGTTTCCAAAAGATGACCTAATTGTCAACTTGTAAAGAGTTTCTATGACTATCGTCAAGTTGACAATTAGATGATGGAAGGATGAAAGGAAGGAAGGATGGAAGGAAAGATGGATGAATGGATGGATGGAAGAAAGGATGGATGGATGAAATGATGGATGGATGGATGGATGAGAGAGAGGGAAAAAGAGATGACAAATCTCTTGCTTCTAGAACTTCACTTCCTCACATCCCTATAGAATGCTATTAATGCATCATGGCGGCACAGTGGTTAGAGTGCAGTACTGCCGGCTGCTTCTACTGCCTGCTGGCTGCCTGCAATTTAACAGTTCAAATCTCACCCGGCTCCAGTTTGACTCTTCCGTCCTTCCGAAGTGGATAAAATGTGGACCTACATTTTGGGGGACAATAGGCTGACTCTGTAAAATCACTTACAGAGGGCCTCAAGGCATTGTAAAGCAGCATATAAATCTAAGTGCTGTTGCTATGAAGGAAGCTTAGATCTTTGAAGAAGAGAAGTCTTTGGAACCTTAGATCGTTGGAGAAGAGAAGAAGGAGATGACAGCCGCAGCAGTTGTCCACCTTTCCAGTCACTTGTCCCTCAAATCCAGGCACCTCACCTACTGATTAGGAGCTTTCAATACCAGTTGACTGGCTCATAATGGACTGTTCCCGTTTTCATGTTAGGACCAAAGAAGGATGAAAGGATCTTTAAAGTCATTGGTGAGCTGCCCAGGCCTCAATCTGGAAGAGAAATAAGCTCTTGTAGACTCTCATTAACAACGTGGTTTAACTAGCCTGCTCCCACACAAACTCCAGGTGCCGCCAGACGGATGGATTCCTTTCATACCAAAACATGATCTTTTTTTTAGTATAATCCTTTACATGAAAGTCTTTCATTAAATTCTTCTTGAATTCATCTCTCTCTCTCACCGAATTCTTCCCTTGAAACCGCAGTCCATCTGTCTTAGCCCTGCATGTGTGAACCCGGACCTAAAACAGTATAATTTATGTGTCCCTCCCCACCCTCGCCCCCCCCCCCCGGCTCTGTCGTTCTTTTGCAGAAATTCTCTTTTTTGTGGTAATGAGAAAACAACAACTTTGAATAACAGGATAATTATAGAGAGGAGTTTACAGAAGCAGTGCCAACAGCTTCAGCCACGCTTGTTTGAGTGTTAGGAAGAGTTGTGTAATTATGGGAAAAGAGGAATCAGCAAATTGTACTGCCTAATGAACTGAATTAAGTCCCTGGTGGTCAAACGGATCCCTCTGCTTTCTGTATTGACCCATCTCTGCTCCGCAAGCAATGACATTGGACCACTGGCACATCCTTGTGGATGATGAGCCACGGCGGTGCAGTGGTTAGAGCGCAATCCTGCAGGCTACTTCTGCTGATTACTGGCTGCCAGCAGTTTGGCAGATCGAATCTCACCAGGCTCAAGGTTGACTCAGCTTTCCGTCCTTCTGAGGTCAGTAAAATGAGGACCCAGATTCGTGGGGGCAAAAGGCTGACGCTGTAAGCCGCTTAGAGAGGGCTGTAAAGCACTATGAAGTGATATATAAGTCTAAGTGCTATTGCTATTGTTCTTCCTTTTCTCCGTCCTTCCTTTCTCCT
>CM077660.1:12009236-12019236 GCA_039707465.1 Rhabdophis nuchalis | reverse complement strand
GAGAATTTTGGTGCTCAGATATGAATCTAAGACCCTTCATGCTAATCTTCCCTGACAATCTACCACTCAGCTGCTAATTGTCGAAGAGAGATGTCAGATCTGATCTCCTCGTAACGATGGGACTTTATTTTTTAATCCGAATTTTGCTTAGTAACCTTTTCAGAACTAGACATCTTTCCAATGGAGAGGTCTACTTAAGGGAGGTCTATCCAACTATCTGGCTTAAATAAGGTCATCCTTTGACAGCTTGCTCAGTAAAAGATGGCTTCGTGAAAGATGAATGAAGAGTTGGCTCTTCTTGGTCATGAAAGGACCCTGTCTTGTAGGAAGACAAGGAACAATGGATGGAAACTAACCAAGGAATGAAGCAACCTAGAAGTAAGGAGAAATTTCCTAATGGTGAGCACAATCAACCAATGGAACAACTTGTGGGTGGTCCATCAACGGAGGATTCCAACAAGCAAGGGGGTGTAGTAGAAGACCTCAAAGGGCCCTTCCAATCCTATTATTCTATGTTCTAGTTGTGGTCCACCAGTGGCCTGTGGAGCTGGCAGCAGAGTTAGGCAGTGAGGAGGTTGGGGAGGAACATGGGCCAGTCCTGGAGTCTGAGGAAGGCTCAGATGAGGTGAGGGCTCTGCGTCAGAGGCAGAGAGGGGGCCAGGGCCATCTGGGAGTTAAGTGCTGCCTCTAGAGTCTGACATCAGCGAGGCAGAGGAACCGGGGGGAGCCTGTTCCCGGTGCACACATGCGCAGAGCTTCCAGAAGGCAAGAATGGTTAAGACAAAAGGGGCAACTCAGCAGTCAGGCTTGGAGATGATTGGCCCCTCCCATAAGACATAAAAGAAGGAGGAAACGGACGTGAGCCTTTGCAGGAAGCAACTTTGTTCATTCTGGTCAGTTTAAACTTTGAAGCTCCGTTGAACTCTGTGCTCCATTTGGCCTTGCAAAACTAATTGGCAATGAGGTCTCTGGCAGCGCTTCAAGGGAGAGAAAGGTGGGTGCTTATTGACATCACCCTGAAAGACTGTGGCAGAAATCTGTCAAACTTTTCACAGACTGTTTGTGACTCATTACGGGCTGTGAATGACCATAATCCACAGCCGTTTAAATAAAAAAAAGGGGGTTTGGGGACAAGCGTGTGATTTTTACTGTCTCAGGAAGCCTAGGTCAGAACAGTAATAATAATAATAATAATAATAATAATAATAATAATAATAATAATAATAATAATAATAATAATAATAATAATAATAATAATAATAATAATAATAATAATCTTTATTGTCATTGTAATTTTAATTGGTTTGAGCGTTGTGCTAACATTTGCATCAGGTGGAATATAGACAGCAGTGATAACTATAACAGAAATCTCTCTAGGTAAATAAAATGGCTGACAAATGACAGAATTCCATGTCTGCAGAACAGTGTGTAGAAGCAACTCTACTGTTAGTACACCAGTTATTATGTGTGTAAATACACAGACTCCACCTTTGCTTTTACCAGAGTTGTTGTTTCTGTCAAAGCGGTGTGTGGTGCAGTTAGTTAGCTCCACAGACGCATCCGGTACAAGTAGATGAAGCCAGGTCTCTGTGATGATCATCGCACAGCAGTCACAAATGAGCTTATTCGCTGCCATCCATAGCTCTAGTTCATCGGTTTTGTGGACAAAGGATCTAGAGTTGGTTAGGAAATGCTTGGTAATGCTTGGTAAGGCCACGCTTGGAATACCACATACAGTTTTGGTCGCCACGATGTAGAAAAGATGTGGAGACTCTGGAAAGAGTGCAGAGAAGAGCAAACAAGATGATTAGGGGACTGGAGGCTAAAACATATGAAGAACGGTTGCAGGAACTGGGTATTTCTAGTTTAATGAAGAGAAGGACCAGGGGAGACATGATAGCAGTCTTCCGATATCTCAGAGGGTGCCACAAAGGAGAGGGAGTCAAGCTCTTCTCCAAGGCACCTGGGGGCAGGACAAGAAGCAATGGGTGGAAACTAATCAAGGAGAGAAGCAACTTAGAACTAAGGAGAAATTTCCTGACAGTTAGAACAATTAACCTCTGGAACAGCTTGCCTCCAGAAGTTGTGAATGCCCCAACCCTGGAAGTCTTTAAGAAGATGTTAGATAGCCATTTGTCTGAAATGGTATAAGGTTCCTGCCCACGCAGGGGGTTGGACTAGAAGACCTCCAAGGTCCCTTCAAACTCTGCTATTGTATTGTATTGTATTGGTCTGTGAGGCTGCTTCCGTAATCGAACTAGCAAACCTTTTCTGCATCCCCGCTTCTGCTTCGGCTCTCTTCGCCTCCTCCTAGGCCAAACAACGATTCATGGAGAGCCTGTCAGTCTTACTATGTCACTCGGTATATTATGAGACTGCTGGAAGTCGCTGGTCATATCGAGTCGACTAGAAGATCCAATCTTTAATAATAACTTAATAGGCTAGTAGACTAGTTTTTGCCTAACTCTACTGTGACACCAGGAGCTCAAAGGCGCCACCATCTTGAAGTTTATAGAACATCATGTGTTCATTGTGTCTCAGTTGTGTGTCACAGAGAATATTTGCCTCCTTCCCGCTGTAGAAGCAACACATCAACACAACATTCAGCTTCACCTACGTAATTTTTTTTTAACCCAGGCATTTTTAAACTAGTTTATTTTCCTCCAATTGCAGCATCCTGCAGTCATGTGACCACGCTGTATAACAGTGCTGCCCAAACCCCATTGGTCCATAGAAAACTATTGGTTCGCTCTACGTCTGTAGGGTTCGCTTAGCAACCACTGCAAAAAAGACAGTGAAACCAGGTCACTCACATGGATGACCCAATTTACAATCGTCACAACTTAAAGCCATAATGGGCAGACTGTCAAGCGCCTAGGAAATCGAATCCCTAGCACCATGTGACGGAGGGAGCTCCCGTGACTTGCCCCAGCTTCTGCCAACCTAGCAGTTCGAAAGCAGGTTAAAAATGCAAGTAGACAAATAGGAACCACCTTTGGTGGGAAAGGAACAGCGTTCCGTGCGCCTTCGGCGTTGAGTCATGCCGGCCACCTGACCACAGAGACGTCTTCGGACAGCGCTGGCTCTTCGGCTTTGAAACAGAGATGCGCACCGCCCCCTAGAGTCAAGGATGACTAGCACATATGTGCAAGAGGAACCTTTCCCTTTATGTATGAATGCCTCTTTAGGGAGGAAATGCATTTAAAAATAGATATTTCAGGAAACGCAGGGATGTCAGTTGCGGTGTGGGCGTAGGAGGAGCAAGCACAAAAGGTAGAAATAGGCTCACCTTATCTTTTCAAGGCAGGTAAGTAAGAAGGCGTGTTTGGCAGGCAAGGGAAGCTGCCTCATTTCACCTTAAAATAAACCCAGATGCCGAACTGATCGGAGGCCACATTATTTCAGAATTTAACAAGCCCATAGCAGCAGAGCCTGGAATTAATCCAGTGAATTTTGTGCATCGGTGATGCTGGCTTTACTGAAGAGTTTCTTCTGCTTCTTTGCAAATAATTGGGTTGGTTCTTGTACTGTTTGTGTGTGTGCGTGTGTGTGTGGGGGTTGATTCTCCCAGCTGCAGCATTTTGATAAGCTATTGGGAAGTAAGATAAATCAGGCCTGTCCTTCCCCCTATCATTAGGAAATAATAACCGGTCTCGGGGGAGATTCCCCAGCCCATCTTCGCCATTTGTTAAGATGAGTTTGTTGCGTTGAACAATGCTTTTCGTCTGGAGACCCATCTGATTTGGTGGCATTTCCACAAGGGTTTCTCCTTTTCCAGGAAAGTATTTAGGATTGCCTTCAAGAACCATGGGAACCCTTGTTGAGTTATCCGTGAGCAAGGTTGACTGACTGGAAAGAGATGAGGAGGAGGAGGAGGAGGAAGAAGAAGAAGAAGAAGAAGAAGAAGAAGAAGAAGAAGAAGAAGAAGAAGAAGAAGAAGAAGAAGAAGAAGAAGAAGAAGAAGAAGAAGAAGAAGAAGAAGAGGAAGAAGAAGAAGAGGAGGAGGAGGAGGAGGAGGAGGAGGGAGGAGGAGGAGGAGAAGAAGTAGTACAACAACAACAACAACAACAGCAACAACAACAACTATGGATATTGACAAGAGGGCGCCTCCAAAACCTGATGCTGAAGATTCCATTGGACCGAATAACCTTTATACATTGACTTGTCAAGTTCTCAGTTTAATTTGATTTGTTGAACAAGAAGTCTTCCAATTGATTCAAAGACCTGAGAGCATTTTGGTAGAAGTGCATCAACTCTACCTCTGGGTTTCTTGAATGTGAAGTTACCTAGAGGATCCCATCAATGGTCCTCTCAGCATTTAAGGACTTGCTTTATATGCGCTTTTATCATAAAAGGACACCATTCTCACCGGTGACTCATCAGTGTGTTACGTGACAGATGAATGCTAAGATTTACAAGATTTACAAGATTTACTTTGTGACCCTGGATGCTGGGCACCAACAACCAGGACCAAAAGCATTCTCCATGCCATGGAAATGGGAAGGCTCCTTTGGATATCGGGCATCTCCCTTCTTGACCACATCCCAAATGACACCATTTGACAATATTTTGGTGTGGCACCAATTACAGAGAAGATGAGAGAAGGTCAGCTCCGCTGGTATGGACATGTCCAGAGAGCAGCACCTGCCACCGTGGCCAAGACTGCCTACCAACTAGAAGTCAATGGCTGGCAACCTCAAAATAGAGATGCCAAGACACCATCAACAAAGATACGCAAGCCACAGGCCTGCACCCTGGAGACGTGCAACTGATCATGCAAAGTGGCATATGATGATTCGAAAAGTGGACCCTTCACCTGTGGGAATGTGCTAGGAAAAGGAGGAGGAAAAGCAGAAGAGGAGGAGGAGGAGAAGGAGGAGGAGAAGAAGAAAAGTAAGGAGAAGAGGAGGAGGGGGAGGAGGAGGGGAGGAGGAAGAAAAGTAAGGAGAAGAAGAAGGAGGAGGAAAAATGAGGAAGAGGAGGAGGAGAGGAGGAGGAAGAAAAATAAGGAGAAGAAGAGGAAGAGGAGAAGTAAGGAGGAGAAGAAAGGTGGACCCTTCACCTGCAGGAATGTGCTAGAAAACAGGAGGAGGAGGAGAAGAGGAGGAGGAGGAGAAGGGGAAGGAGAAGAGGAGGAACAGGAGGAGGAGGAGGAGAGGAGGAGGAGGAGAAGTAAGGAGGAGGAGGAGGAAGAAGAAGAAGAAGAAGATTATTATTATTCTCTGGTCTCTATGTCATCGCTGAGATCTTATTTGTCAACCAATTGCTAATGAATCTCTCAGTTCTCCTCCACAGGTTGGGGGGAAAGTTATGGGAAGGATCTGTCATGTTATTCAATGACAAAAAGACGCCCGAGAATGTTAGGACAGCTATAAATAAGCTTCTTCAACAGAATCACATTTTTTTTCCATAAAAAGAAGAATGTGGGGGGGGGGGGGGAGCCATGGTTTTGTTATATATTTATATATCTATAATTGTTCCACAACACCCTGTTAGGGCTCCAATTAGAGGAGGAGACATACTGTTTCCTTTTTCTGCCTTTCGGCTCATCACCAGAGACCATCTAGACAGAAAGCCAAGAGTTCCGTTGTGTAATTTTTTTTTTTTAGATATGTGTGTTAGTTTTATGAGCTGATCAATAAATAAATCAGAGAGACCAGGATAGATCTATTTCGAGCTTATTAGCTCTCATCAGCTGGCCATACCCTTTACTGGGACTCGAACCGGGGCTGTATTGCATATCAGGCAGGAGCCTAGCAATTCAGCCAAGCCGGCTCTCCCTTATTGCATCAGCTGAGACAGGGGTATTTAGTATAGGTAATTGTTTTCACAACACCCTGTGTTATATATATATTATATATACATCATGCAAAGCCAATATATATATTGGCTTTGCATGATGAGTTGAAGGCTGGTGTTTTGAAGTGAGAATCTTCTCAGTGAGCTTGATGAGAGAAGACGGGTCCTTGCTGACAAATGATCCATTGGAAGGTTGATTTCCAGAAATTGCTAGTGTCCCCTCAAGGAATAGAAAAGGAGAAATGAAAAGATGGAAGAATTACAGCGGAGATTCTATTGCTCTTTGGTAAGATGCAATAGTCTGTATTATCTTGAGATGAGTTTTAGCTCTCTCTTTTTCTTTGGTAACGTATGCCTTTTTCTAAGACTGATTTCCTTGGTGGGATTAGCAAAACAGAAGAGAAAATAGAAGGAATTGGTAGCTCTGGAAGCTGAACTTGGTTGAACCCCTTTGAAGTTTCCTTAATAGCTTACGCCAAGACGTTCAACATGAACCTTGGCAGTCTATTTTTCTGTAGAGTCCTTGGGGCTTTCTGAGCTTGGTTCCTTTTCTTGCAGGCATTTCATGACCCAACTATGGAACTTCATCAGTGCTAGAAGGGAATGGGAGTTGGAAGGAGGAGGAGGAGGAGGAGGAGGAGGAAGAGGAGGAGGAGGAGGAGGAGGAGGAGGAGGAGGAGGAGGAGGAGGAGGAGGAGACCATGACTATGGGGTCCTTGGTATTCTCTGAGCTTGGTTGCTTTTCTTCCAGACATTTCATGACTCACCTATGGTACTTCATCAGTGCTAGAAGGGAATGGGATTTGGGAGGAGGAGGAGGAGGAGAGGGGGAGGAGGAGGGGGAGGAGGAGGGAGGGGGAGGAGGAGGAGGAGAGGGGGAGGAGGAGATGACGACTGTGGGGTCCTTGGTGTTATCTGAGCTTGGTGTTGTTGTTGTAGACATTTTATCACCCAACTAGGTAACATCATCAATGCTAGAAGAGAGAGAGAGAGGTTTGCTCTCTGTATATAGAGCAATGGTTTGTCCGGCCGGTGTTGGTGGGAGGCGTTGGTGTTGGTCTAGCTTTAGTCCAGCATACCTTTTTTTTAAACATTAGGTTTAATCTCCAGGAAGGCATTGTCTTTGTTAATAATGTAACTCTAAAACCACAATCACAGCCCTAGCAACAAGCAAGTGCAGGCAGTAAGATGCACCACGTGCCCAGAATGCTAATGTGAGCGATTAATCATCGAGTTATTATTTGATTATTCACACTCTCCCAGTTGTGAATGTGTAAGGGCTGAATGCTGAATCAATTCAGCAGGATCTTATGACTGAAAATAGTACATTGCAAGAATATCTATTTATCTATCTATCTATCTATCTATCTATCTATCTATCTATCTATCTATCTATCTATCTATCTATCTATCTATCTATCTATCTATCTATCTACCTACCTATCATCTATCTATCTATCTATCTATCTATCTATCTATCTATCTATCTATCTATCTATCTATCTATATCTATCTATCTATCTATCTATCTATCTATCTATCATCTATTAATCTATCTATCTATCATCTATTAATCTATCTATCTATCTATCTATCTATCTATCTATCTATCTATCTATCTATCTATCTATCTATCTATCTATCTATCATCTATGTATCATCTATCTATCTATCATCTATTAATCAATCAATCTATCTATCTATCTATCTATCTATCCATCTATCATCTATCTATCTATCTATCATCTATTAATCAATCAATCTATCTATCTATCTATCTATCATCTATTAATCTATGTATCTATCTATCATCTATCTATCTATCTATCATCTATCTATCTATCTATCATTATTAATCTATCTATCTATCTATCTATCTATCTATCTATCTATCTATCTATCTATCTATCTATCTATCTCTATCTATCTATTCATCCATCCATCCATCCATCCATCCACCTTCTTACCTCTCTCTCTCTGTGTATGTCTCTCTCTCTCTCACACTATCTCTCTCTCTCTCTTTCTCTCTCTCTGTTACTCTTTCTCTCCCACCCTCCCTCTCTCTCTCTATTACCTCTCTCTCTCTCTCTTTCTCTCTCTCTCTTTTTCAATCTCACTATTACCCCCTCTCTCTGTTACTTTCTCTCTCCCCCCTCTCTCTACCTCACTATTACCTTTCTTTCTTTCTTTCTTTCTTTCTTTCTTTCTTTCTTTCTTTCTTTCTTTCTTTCTTTCCTATCTTTCTTTCTTTCTCTCTCTCTCTCTCTTTCTATCTCACTATTACCCCCTCTCTCTGTTACTTTCTCTCTCCCCCCTCTCTCTACCTCACTATTACCTTTCTTTCTTTCTTTCTTTCTTTCTTTCTTTCTTTCTTTCTTTCCTATCTTTCTTTCTTTCTCTCTTTCTCTCTCTCTATCTCACTATTACCTCTCTCTCTCTTACTCTCTCTCTCTCTCTCTCTCTTTTCTTTCCTTCTCCCTCCCCCCCTCCCTCCCCCCCCTCTCTCTGTGTCAGTGTTCCATATCGACTGCCCTTCTTTCTATGTCTATCTGGAAAGGTGATAGCCATGTCACAGAGGCCTGTTTTTCTTTCTGTCTCACTGTTCACCTTCGTTTAAGCCCCCTGAGTCTGTCCCACCAAGATCTTGTTGGAGCAAGAGGGGAACTTTGAATTCTTCCAGTTGTCAGACAGAGAGAAAAGAGATGTTCACAGCTCTAAATATTTTGTCTCTTTGCATTCTAATTCTCTCTTGATATTTGCCTGCGGCTGTCACTTTTGTGAACAATTCATTGCAATCACGATGTTGTTATTTTTCAAATATTTCAGCTAGGACATCAAAGCATATCACATCTTATGGTTCTCTATCCCTGTATCACAAATTATCTTCTTTCTTTCTTTCTTTCTTTCTTTCTTTCTTTCTTTCTTTCTTTCTTTCTTTCTTTCTTTCTTTCTTTCTTTCTCTCTTTCCTTCCTTTCTTTCTTCCTTTCTCTTTCTTTTTCTTTCTTTTTATCATCATTCTAAATCTATCTATCTATCTATCTATTTATCTATCTATCTATCTATCTATCTATCTATCTATCTATCTATCTATCTATCTATCTATCTATCTATCTATCTATCATCCATCTATTATCTATTTATCATCTATCTAACTAATCTATATCATCTAACAACAGCATGTAATAAAGAATCATAAAATCAATAAGCTGAGTGAGGGTAGATCTGGCAATTTTCATTTTCGGCAGCTACAACATCTTGACCAATGAACCTTAGCACCACCACCAAAAAGGTCCTGTCACAACTCAGTGGAGTTCTCCTAATTCAAATGAGACTCCTCCAAACTTTATAGAGACAACTTTTCTAGTTTTATAGCTACACAGGGGAAATACCTCTCCCTTCCAGCCCTGATGATGTTACCTAGTGGGGTCATGAAATGTCTGCAAGAAAACCACCAAACTCAGAGCACTAAGGACCCCACCCTCCTCCTCCTTTTCACAAACCCCACTCCCTCCTAGCACTGATGATGTTGCCCAGGTTGGCTGCAAGAAAAACAACGAAGCTCAGAGAACACCTGTCAGCCTCCGCTTTCCTGTTCGCTTCGGCTGCCATATGAAACGGGGAGGGAGGGGCTTTGCATGTGGGTTATTGGGACTGTATGGTGCAGGAGGGTGAATTGCAGAATTGTAGTAGTTGCCATCTACTTCGCATACCAGTGGCTCGGGTCATGTTAGGGTCAAGGTCAACGGTCGTACATGCCAACCTGATGATGCTCTTTGAAGATGAAGCCACGTGACACCTAGGGGCTTTGCACATTGGACCATGGGGTGGGGGTTACTGGGAAAAGGGGGTTGGCCATATATTGATATGTATGCTTTCGCGCCTAAATGCTTCAGACCTTGCTTAGCATCTGTGCTATTCATTCCTGAGCCAGTAAAAGTACTTTTAATTCCACTAAAAATGGAGTCGAGGGGTTTCTTTCTTGGTTATCGATGAAGCAGACCAGTGGTGGGTTTCAAATTTTTTAGAACCTACTCTGTAGGTGTGGCCTATTTTGTGGGCGTGGCTTGGCAGTCATGGGACAGGGTGGGAGTGGCCACCTTTTAAAATGTGGTGAAACTCATTTAACAACGCTCTTGCTTAGCAACCAAAATTTTGGACTCAATTGTGATGATAAATTCTTTCTTTCTTTCTTTCTTTCTT